>UELV01169192.1:0-34639 GCA_900490015.1 Megastigmus stigmatizans | reverse complement strand
ATTTTTATTTAATGTAATAATGATAATTACTAATTAAATAATTAACAATTAATGGTTTCAGTGCATTTTTTATAAACAAAAAGTAATGTTATTATACTGAAATAATTAACTTATCATTATTATGCTACAATAAATAAAATATTTGTGAAGAAGAATATAAATTTTCTCTTCATATATTATTAAATCGAATCATTGTCTTCACGATAAAAATTAAATCCAGATAATCTTCGAGTCGAAATACGAATTGTGCTAGTCTTCACGGCGAAATACGAATCGTGCTAGTCTTCGCGGCGAAAAGTGATTCGTGTTAGTCTTCGTGGCGAAATTAAACGTGCTACTCTTCGTTAGAAAATTGAAAAGTGCTAGTCTTCGTAAGAACCGTCGATATGTAAAAAGATTTAAATCCATGCGTATGATTTGGGGTGAATTATTTTTTTTGCTTACATATTATTACTATAAGTTGTAAAATATTGCAAAAAGTATTGTGTTCGAAATGATAGGTAATTTTTTAACTACTTTAAAACTAATTATTATCTTGAAAATTTATTGTCCTATTAGAATGTATCTTAGATATTAGAACAATTTTTTATTTTTATTTTTTTAATTCACATCTTGTAGACTAATTAGTGCAGTCGTTCAGAACATTTATTCAAATACCAATTTCACCAATATGGAGTATGCTTCGAAATAATTTTCTTCATTTACTTAAAACTTGGAGAAAAATTATTAGTACATTAGGAACAATGTAGGATATTCCGAAAACTAAAAAATTTAATACTTTATAGTGTAAGATACCAAATCCTATATTAATTATAGTTTTGCTTGATCAAACATTTTACACTATAAAATTAAATTTACATAGTAGTTTTATGCAATTATGTTGTCCTCCACGTATTGTGATATTTCTGTCATCTTCTAAAATTTCAAGTATGATTAGGACAATTTCGTAAAAATGATAAGTAGGAATCTGCCTGTCGATATCCAGTATAGCCATTTTAGCATCCACACATAGCCTCATGGCAACGTCCATACCACGCTGAACACACCAGTTCTCGTCCGATCACTGAAGTTAAGCAGCGTTGGGCGCGGTTAGTACTTGGATGGGTGACCACTTGGGAACCCCGCGTGCTGTTGCTACCTTTTTTTATTTTTTTATGTTATTATTTTAAATACGGTCAACGTTGTCTATGTAGATGGACAAAGTTTTCTTAGTAAGCATGCCTGCAGGGCCCGATCCTATAAGTGTTACCAATTCTGATCAGGGCCTGATTTTATGTCTTCTCAGGTTTGGTAGCTTTTAGCTTCGTCTGGGGGATTTTAGAATCTACGTTACGTTACGTTACACGCTACGTTACGTTACAAAATCTGAAAAATTGCTGACAATCATTTAAAAAACCTGTAAAATGTATAAATATATATTTTATATTTCAAATCTATAGTATATGCGTACATATCGGAACGATGAATTAATTTGGTGGAAGCCGCGTGTTTTCATTCTTTTTAAAAATTATTAAGATCGTATCATATGCATAGTTGAAATTAATATTGTAAGTTAAAACAAACTGAAGCTTGCTTTATCGCATATACTAATGGGGATAAGGGAATTTGAATTAATTGTGCTTTAAATTCAAAATCCTATAATATAATTTTTATTGACATTCCAGATGTATTTCTTCGTTGTTGTGTTTGAAAAATATTGCGCAGCAGTACCTGCAGCTTGGCTCGACATACGAAAAAAAATAATTTATTGGCCACCAGAATCGGTTGAATTCCTTCACAAGGACATGGAACACATGGAGCCCGATAAATTATGGATAAGTTTTACAATGAAAAAAATGGTTGGACCTTTTGGTAAGTTTTAAGATTTGAATAGTATGCATAAAACATAAAATATGGAATTTTTAAGAAGCTGTTACAGATTGATTTAACTTATAATGCATTTTAGATTCTATAAAAGCAGCTCTTATCGCTGAAAAGGAATGTGGAAACATATGTAGCAGCGAGGGGAATGATGCTATTGTTTCCAAAATTAAAATGATCGATCCTGAAAATGAAAAAGAAAATCTATATATTCCAAGACTATCTGCCGAAGATTTGTCTGTGAAAAAATGTGTAGGTACAGTGTTTTAACGTACTGTTAACGATACAGTAACTCTTATTCAATGTATCATATAGAACTTTCTGATTATATTTAGCAATGCGTAGTACATGCAAATATGTTTTTAGAATCTCAAAAGAATTCAAATCTTTGCACTGAAGAGACTGCATTGTCCAAAAACGACACCCCCTTAATTATATCAGATACGGAAAAACCACATAATCTTACAAATACAGGTAAACTTGTAGATGCACAATTCTTCGTGTACTTGGAGTTTTTATTAAAACAAAAAATCATTGAGCATAATAGTAACATATTTTCCAGTATCCTCAACGGCGCCTGAGGTCAGTGAAACAGATACTCTTATGCAGCAATCATTGTCTTCGCAAATGATCTTACAACAAGTTGATCATTTTAGAGAATTTTTAACAGTTGTAAAAGGTAACATAATATTTATTATGGTAAGAGTTGTTGAGATAATATCGATATAAAAAAAATAATAAGTAAATTGTTTGTAATTGTTTTTACAGATATGTCCAATGTGAATCAGATAAATCATTCTCCAATTATTGATTTACTTAAACACGAAGAGAACGTAACAAAGTTTGTAGAAGCTCGTAAGTACTAAATCTGGCGTGAATAAAAATGTTTTGATATTCATATGCATTCATCTACGTAATTATTTTGATTCTAGGTAGCATTTCAGGAATCGATATTAATAATATTTTCCAAGTGGTAGTTCAGTCATATCAGTTATTATACGAAGAAATTAGAACTTGTAATAAAGAGATACAGGATTTAAAAAAGAGGAGAGCAGACAGTGAGTCAAATAAGAAATGCAAAATGATTAAACTGCCAGATTTTCCATTAAAATCAATGCAAGAATATAAGGAATTCGAAAGTTCACTGATAAATAGCAAATCTCTCCGAAAAAAATTTGTAAGTTTCTAAATATTGTACTTATATACTGATTTCATTTTAAAGGTATATTTATAGAATTGTAATCAGCATAACAATTTTTGCATACAGAGCGAACTGATGCGTAGACTCGGCGGAAACACACCAACTGGTCACGTAAACCACATTTTCAAAGTTTTCATGCATCTTTCTTTGGCTAATCAATTTAGTTGGTCTGGTCAACGGAGTACCAAGGCTAAATTTAAAGATAGTATCATATGCAAATTAATCACAAGTGCGTAAACACAGTTTATTTATTTTTAGAAAATAAATCTATTTTTCAAAGACGTTATCACTTACAGTTAACAATTGTTTTAGGTACCGTCAGCAAAGCTGTAAACTCTACAGAGATTGCAGTTGCTTCTAAGATCAAGGTATGGTTGCAGCACGCCAAAGAAAAGCTCGAGCTGCAATCGAAAACGCTGGATAAAAACTAGAATCATAAAATAAGAAGATTTAATTGAAAATGCCGATGTGTGATATTTTGTTATTTAGTGTATTAAATTGCGTTTAAAATAAATAAATGATCAAGGCTCACGTAAATCAGTGCTCCGGGTACATATAAATATAAGAATCTATATATAAACTAATAAAAGCAAGTATTTTAAATAAAAACTATTTAATTGATAAATAAGGACTCTGATCTAAAACACTAAGCAATTTAGTAAAGTATGTACTGCAGGAAATATCTGTAAGAATTCCACGTAGAGATGCGTTTGAAAAAGTATGTTTGCATGTAATTTATAAGGAATGTAAGCTTAAAATCGTAAAAAAAATTCGGGACATATAAAGAGGACTGTCGTGTTAGACTTAAACAATAAAAGTAAAATGCGTATGGGTTCCACATGGATCTGTCCAAAGACGCTGCTATACGCATTACTTTCCATATGGACACTTTCTACAGGGTAACACGATCAGAGCAAGTCAGCGGAAACGCTGGTTTCTCGGCCTGTTCATGTTATTACAATAAACACCGAAGAGAGAGAGAGAGAGAGAGAGAGAGAGAGAGAGAGAGAGAGATGTGATCCTTGGGAGAAACTGAGCGCGGGTATAAGTTAAGGGCCTTGACGCAGTACCGAGCAATCGTCCATCCCGAACCATGTGATGCTTTTTATTGTTTCCTGATGGTCGGAGAAGTCGGACTGGACACATATGTTGACCGGCTGACAAATCGCCAATGCTCACAGAGCTTATTCGTGTCTTTCTTGGATCGGACGAAGATGACAGATCTTATGTCCCCTAAAACTCTTCCGAGCAACATAATATGGAATTAAATTTTTGTAATACATGGTGCCCTTATATAATGTATACCTATAATGTAAAAATGAAATCAATTATAATAAAATTACTTTCTATAAAAGAAATACTATTTAATGTTTGATATTTACATATGTCTAATTAATCTAAAGTCTTTGTGTTAATTTGTAAGCTTAATAAATAAATCTGAGATTCAATAACATTACATGTCTATTTTTTTAAAAATGTACAGTAAATAAGAATCATTTATATAGTAGAGGGAATCGTTTGATTTCTGCGCAAATCCTCAAAATATTTTTTGTGTTTTTCCCTGTCCCTTAGTAATAAGCAATAATTTATAGGACGGATTAAGAAAAGCGCAGCGTCCAAAAACAACCACCGAGATCCTTAGGTCCCTAGTGCAATTAAGCAAACATGCGCCGCAGCTTGGCGGAAAGCCCGCACAAGTACCTTTGGTGTTCGTGCGTAATCGGGTAGCTACCAGGATGCAAACGCCCAAAACCTCGGGCCCAGTTTTTATGGCCCTGCGGCATCAAACGGTCGAACTTGCAGTTCGACAGTTAGTCGTCGTCGAGAGTCTCCAAAGCATAGGACTCAAAGCGCAGTTGTCGAGCTGAACGCTTCACTCGCAACTAAAAACTTGTATTCATTTCTTTTTACTTTAATATATTATTTTGACACTGCTGAAGTCTGCTGTCTCGTTGGTGTATTCATTTTCTTTTGAATCCCCAACAGGAATAATTAATTTTTTCCAAAATTTTCTTGTGGACTGTTTAGCTTATAAAATTAGCACGATTAAAACCAACAATAATAATATAGAAATAATAATTACTTTTATTTAAAAAGATGAGATTTTATTTTCAAATATATTTACTTAAAAGTCTGCAGAAATTGAAATGGCTATTAATAAATGAATATTCAATGAAATATAAGAAAAGCACACAATAAATGAGTTTTGTAAGGCATACAAGTGAAAAAATAGTTCACATTTATGATAATAAACATTCTGAGAAAATGATTTGCGAAGTTTCATTTATTATATTAATCCAATAATAAAAACAGATAATAAAATTTAAATATTGGGTTTGTCATAAAATTCTATTTTACTCACATTTTTCAAAGTAATATATTCTGGTCAATCTTGTCGTATCATAATATAAATTAGATAATCTGCTAAGACGCATATGCGGAAGGAAGCATAGATACGGGTATCTCTATCGTGTTGCTTTTGCGTATTGATTATCGATTCGGGTGTGGAAATAGCAGGCGGGATAATCAATTCATCAACGTTATATGATCACTGCCTATACCTACTTGCAATCATCCACTCATTGACGTGTAATCGTATCTCACGGTCCTCCAGCCAATATTACTTTCATAATATTTACTACAACTGAGATTATGATTATGGGCTTTGTTTTGACGCAGTCAAAAATATTTGCACAGGTATAATTTTAAAATCTGTTCGTTTTTTGAATAGGTTATATCCACGAGTAATTTGCAGTACTTTTTATATAAAATTATTTATATTATTTATAGGTAATGTAAATATAATCTACTTTGGTGTAAAAAAAAACTATGAAAATGGTTCAATTTTGGATCAATTCTGGTCTTTTTTTTCAATTACACAGTTAATTTCAATTGCGCTGATTAGATGGAAATAAACCAAGGAATGATGCTTAATTGAGTATTTGAATTATTTTAAGAATAAAGTATATTCAGGAAATTAAATAAGATATCAATCAATGTGGTTTTAATTTCCTGTATTAGTTGATTTTAAACAGTATATATTTAACTTTTCTATTTTAAAAGTTTTAAAAGCTTATTTTAATCTAATGCTTATTTAGTATATTTCGGTGACTAGGAAGATGTAATAAAAGTTGTTTATTATTTACTACCTAACTTTAGACTAGCTCGACGTTAACGAAGATCGAGCAATCTGAAAACTAAAGAATAAATTATTACAATCGTTTGGATTCTATAAGTCCTACAACGATGAATTTATCATGTTTTATCTTATATGGTTTAGCGCATATATGTAAAATTCACTTTAGTCTGCTGTCAACTAATGGAATAATGGAAAAGGTAGAGTCGATAAAGCAGAATTAAAAGCGGTAATATAATAAAAAGTGATCAGTTTTATGTCCTAAGTTTAGATTTATCGAGTCGATTTTCCGCGTAATATAATGGAAATGCGGTACGTTAATTTTTACATGTCACTGACAAAAATTCGTTCGTAGTTTCAGAAACGATTTTAGATAGTTGTAAATTTCTCCACATACGTATACGATATAGGTGCAAGTAAAATGAAATAAAAAATTCAATTGAAATATTTTTATAAACATTGGCTATATTTATTAATATATATATAATTTACAATTTATATATATATATTATAATTTAACATTAACAATTTATTTTATAAATGATTACTCATATATATTACATATATACATGCTTCTAGCTTATTTATGTAACGATGCTATTATTTTGATTTATTATGCTTATACAGATTATGAAAGTACGATTGTTCGATATAAAAAGACAATTATTACATATAAGGTCGATTGATACCTGTATCGAATACACCCAAATTTCGGGTGTTTTGTTATTCAAATACTAACAATATTTATAGAATACTTATTGCTTGCGAACTTATAGGAGTTTACTTAGCATTAACGAGTCCAGTGACGCTGTACTCGCTCGACTTGCCCGAGATCGCCAGGAATTGCTCGGCTATCTCGACCGCCACTCGCGTCTGGGCTTCCGCTGTACTGGCACCTGCAATGGACGTGATTTTGGTTATTGCGCCGATTCGTGTAGTTTTTCTCGTAGAAGAAGAAGAAGAATTACTTACCAAGATGAGGTGTGGCTATGACATTGGGATGTCTGATGAGCTCGAGAGTGACCGGGTTCTTGGGTGGCTCCTCCAAGAAGACGTCGAGGCCAGCCCCGGCACAATGGCCGGCTTTGATCGAATCGAGAAGCGCCTGTTCGTCGACGATTCCACCGCGCGCCACGTTTATGATGCGCACACCCTTCTTGCACTTGCTCAGCGTGGTTGCGTTTATCAAATCTGCACAAAGTCGTACAATGTCTCAATATACTTCGCGTATACAATAAAAAAGAAAATCTTCGATATATTAATTATTATCGAAGCGTTCTTTTGATGCCTTAATGTGCACAACACATTGTACAAGGTAAAAAGGAATATATCGCTTACTCGTGGTCTGGGGAATGAGTGGCGTATGGATGGTAATATAATCGGCGCTCCTCCACACAGCCTCGAGATCGCCCTTTGTAACGTTGAGTTCAGCCGCCTGGGCGTCCGTGAAGACCGGATCGAAGGCTATGATCTTCATTCCGTAGGACTGCATCCTACGGGCTACCTCCCGGCCTATCCTACCGAAGCCCAGTACGCCCAATACCTTCTCCGAGAGCTCGTTGCCCGCGTAGAGTTTGCGGTCCCAGCGTCCCTCCTTCATGGACTGGCTCGCTTGAACTAGGTTGCGCGCCAAGGCAGAGATCATACCGCAGGTCAGCTCGCAGGCGCTTATGCTGTTGCCACCGGGTGTGCTACCGTCATCATATCGGGTTGGTTAGATTTTGAGGTTGCAGTAGGTTTGGATGTATATATAATGTTTTAGAGTAGAGTTGTTATGATTCTAACTAGCGAGAAAAATCAGCATGTAATTCAAATATGTAGATGTGTGCGTAAATATTGTTCTAGAAATTACAGCTATTATCATTGTGTTTTCATCACTATACGCATATTATCTCGTGAAAAATAAGCGATTTGTTAACAGCAGCGCTGAAGTAAAAAAAAGGAATGTCATAGTAGCGAAACGAGATAATTTTGCTCCCAGGGGGTCTCTCTTGCCGCGCGGTGTCTGACGCAGATAAACTCCACGCAATTCTCGTACAGATAAGAGCAAAATAATAATAAGAATACTTACTTAAATACCAATATTCCTTTTCCTGTGGCTGCTGGGATGTCGATGTTGTCGACTCCTGTACCGGCACGTCCTACCAGCTTCAAAGTAGGCGATGCGTTAATCACATCGGCAGTGACTTTCGTCTCAGAACGTACGATCAAACCGTCGTGTGTCTGGGAAAAGTTGAAAATGTTACATATAATCGATTATTGCATATTCTTGTATATTATTGTGACGATTAGTTATATACGAAATCGTTGCAAGACTCACTTGTAATTCTTTGATGAGTTCATCCTTCGATAGCTTGTACTTGGTCGTCACCTCGACTCCGTGCTTCGTCAACAAAGCAGCGCATCGTTCGTCGAGCGGGTCGCTAATCAGAACTCTCTTCAAATTTACCGACATTTTTTTCTGAAAGAAAAGAATAGAACATTATGAGAACTTACTGTGATATATTTTTTAAACCTATTTTTTTAAGATTCTTGAATCTGTTTTAATCAATAATTCAAATACCTCTACGAGTTTTCTTATAAGTAATGTAAGAATTCAATATTGAACAAAATATGAAATCAGTTTGATTAAATGCAGAATTTGAGTGCTAGAAAGTGCAGTGAATAGTCTTACAAAGCATTCCTGATATTCGCAATTTACGATATAGGGTCTAAATAGAAATGCTGATCCAGCATTTCAGGTCAAATTACTTTTATTATTTTCCTTATTTTATTAAGAAATATAGTTACAATGTGAAATTTCATATTCTTTATACTGATAAATCGCTCATTTAAAAAATTGAATACTAACAAGCAAACAAGAAATAATTAAACTTTTTGAATTATTCGCTACTGTATGAGACATCCAATGAAATTTGAATGTAAGACCACCCGCGAATTGTTGCAAAACTCATCGCGAGATAATATACCCCCCAAAGACTTGATAAACTTAACGCTCATCGCGTTCTTTCGTAAACAATGTGTAAGACATGTTTACTACATCGACATTTCCGTATTACTCATAGATGTATGAATGAGATTAAAAAACCTTAAATTTTTTTTTAGAAAAAAACACTATTTTGGTTATAATTTCTTGCGTCAGCTTGTAATTATTTTCTCGATATTGAGAAGATTATTATTATAGCAAATTTAAACGTTATTTTAAACAATTTATTCTCTGAATTGTGGTTCTATGGTGTATTTGATCGATAAAGAGCTTTCGATAAAACCAGTTTAATCGAGATTTTAAAAACCGCTAATACAGGTTTTCGATAAAAAATAATTAATTTAGGTTTTCCCGTAATTTATTTAAGTTTATATGGGTTTAATAATAGTATAAATTATTTAACGGCTTATTATTTAATCTGCAACTATCAATTTATTTTTCAATATTCTATTTTAATCTGCAATATTCAATTTATTTTTTGCACTATACTTTTATAGTGAAAGTTGTTCACTGAAAAAGCAGGGCTTATACAGTAAGCAGATAAGCACGAATTCAGACTTTGAGAGTTCAACTTAAGATCAAGCGTCATTAATTTATCTACGTCAACTGTATACTCTCGAGCCTAAAATTATGGTATAATAGAGCTACACGATTCTGTGTACGAATCCTCGTCTACAATCTTGCTCTAACCTATGACATCTTTTACACAACGTACTTATTTATCTACCATTTTTTTTATTACTTCCAGCATCGTGCAGCGAAATATTAAATTATATAAATGTATTGTATTTAATTACTGTAAAATTTTATTTATCAGAAATATTATACAAAAAATGCACGTTTCCTTTTTTTGGAGAAACACGTACTCTATGAAATATATCTTGAAAATATGAATATTCATAGATAATTTTACAACAAAAGGTGTACAGCTAGATTTTCTTTGTTGAAGTTCATAATACAGATTATATTAAAAGATATTAAGAGACTCACAAGGCCTTAGTACAATAAAATCTATAAAATAATTTGGAGAACTGGTTTAGAGAAATGACTGATTAATAGTTGTTCACATCTTAATATCCAGTAAAAAGTCACCTGAACCGATAAACTTACTCCGAATTACTAGCGAAAGTGATTAAATTTTATCTGCTTTATTATCATTTTAAAACTTGATTTGTATCTATAAAATGATAATTAAGAAGACACTTTTTACAAATAGCACTGAAATCTACCATTTAATCACGTGTGTTTCAAGTGATCTACAAACCAATTAGAAAAAAAAAGAATTTTAGAATATCATTCGTACACAGTTCAATATCATTCAAAAATTGAAGCCCATAACAACTATAACCTTTTATCTCATCAAAACAAATTGATTCGTTTATTGATTCATAAAAGCGATACAGCATCGTCTCGACTGCATTATCTTCCCAGACTCGCTCATTAACTATCAAACAGTTATAAATTACAAACGATATACGAAAACCGAACAACACACGTGTCAAATAAATATTAACCGCACAAAACTAACAATCGAGGAAATACTTAAATATCACCAGGCAACAGATCCGTATACCAAAGAACCGGTCTCGAAACCCACAGCTTTTTTACTTACACGTTCCAAGCGGAATTTTCCTAGCCTCGATCGCACGTTTCGCTCGGTCACTCGTTTTATACAGCTGGTAATCTAGGCACACTAGAGCTCGCCGGCTCGTTGTATTATATTACAACTTTGAAATCGCGTCTACTTGACTTGGACACAAACGGCGCGTTAACGATACAAGAGTGCCGGAGATTGTGGCTCGCTTATATGAGCGTGTGTCTGCCGCGTCGGCGTCGGCTCTGCCCCACCACTTCTGATAAGCGGCTCGTGGTAGACGCTGGCCCAAGCTAAGGCTGCTGACGTGGCGCGTGTATACGAGACGCGCTCGTTTCTTATAAACGTGTTTCGGCCTGTGAATATATGTGTTGCATGGTATACAACTGCGGGAGAGAGATGAGTTGCGCGATGCGTTTGCTTCGCGTGGGGAATCGGTTGGATGATACTTATTATGTTTTTCTACTATTTTTTTTTTTTTTTAATGATGGGATTGCGGACTGATATCAGTTCGTTGACGATGATCGAAGTAACCCTCTTTTTTGTTTGTACACGAAATTAGTGTATTTTGAGCGTATAAATTTAATTTAGTACAGAGTACGTTTTTTTTTTATACGAATTGCAATTTTTGACCATCAAGAGTTTGGGGAAACAAAATTTTGTTAAACTATATAAGTTAAATAACTTTTTAATAATAAGAGCTTCTTATACTTCGCATTAGAAAAAAACATTTTAAAAACTATATCATATACACTGAAATTTATTCGAGCCATTCGCTAATGGCCTTTGGAAAATGACGAGTTTTCTCTAAAAGAAAGTTTTAAGTATGATGTGTTTAAATTTACTGAAATCTCTGAAAGCAAAATAACGGTATATAAGACATACATTTATTTAATAAGCTCCTGCAGAATAATAACATGTTTCAGAGATTACTGCGGCGTTCCTTTGCTGCCCAATAATTGCTTTTCGAATTCTTCGATTTTCGCTGCTTTTATTTTGCCATTCGAATTCAGCGTTTCGTATAAGGTAGTTGACCCGATTATCGCTAGCGACCTGATTATCGATAGTTTTCTACAAATATTATACGGTATACATGTTACTATAGACACAATAAGTATATATAAAAAAAATTATTCTTGAAAGAAAAAATATCAATTAATTGTTTAATATATGATTTGAATTACTCGCTCATGCAACGACTGGACAAAAAATAAAATAAAAGCTCCTTCAACTCGATGCTGTCGGCTATTCTCGTTACGTACGGAGCTAAGCTCATGCGTGGAGATCAAAGCGTCGTTTTAACGTGTTTTTAGTTCTTTATACTTGGAACCAAGCTAAATTATCATCACGAAGTCATCATGGGCGAGAAGAAAAAGGTAGGATATAATTTATTTATAAAGAATTAATTTAATCGCGTTATCGAGAACCCCTCCTTGAATTGCGTGTGTGTAACAATTATCGATAGCTTGAAAGTGTCATGTAACCTAACCTTAATTTTTCAGAGAAAATCTTCAAGAAATTCTTAGGCTCTACACACGAAAAAAGGAACAGAACACAACTTACACAACACACAAGTTTAGCATTGGTTACTATATCTATATATATGATGAAAAGGAACAAATTTAAGGAACAAAATATACACAACGATACACATTGACACACACGTCTGTTGTTCCTTCTTGTTCCTTATATCTATTCTCTGTTCCTTTTTTCGTGTGGAGGCCTTTACTCTATACTTAGCAGATTTTCAAAAAGCAGTAGATGAAGTGAACTATAAAGGGAGATCAATATTTAACGCAAGCAAGGCTTTCAATGTTCCTTACGCTACACTGCATTCTCAAGTAAATGGAAAATTTCCTACTGTTACTCGCCCAGGGCCTCCTACGATTTTAAGTGAAGTTGATGAAAGAGCTGCCTTGGCAGAGTTTTTCCGGAAAGGAATACTAAGTGTTGTAACTGTTTGTGAAAGAAAGAACGATACGTGAATTTATGATTAAAAACTTATTTTTATTGCAGTTGCACAAAATTTCGGATTATTTTATACTGTTGCTGGTAGTGTTGTTGTGGAGTTCGGATGTAGAAAGAAGGCTGCTGTAGTGGCTGGATGGCTGCTGAGAAGTTCGGATGGCTGTTGAGAAGTTCGAGTTCGGAGTTGGAAGTTCGAGTGTGCTTTTAAGGGGAAGCAGTAGCGTCCCCCCTCCTCAGGCTGTTCGATCTATTTCTATGTTCCAGTTAATTTAAAAAACGATAAATCACGTAAGCCCCATCTTGCACAAAATGATTAATAGCAACGAGTACTACGCCGGTCAAGTCCAGATATTTCGCAAAATAATAAATATTAAAAGTTATAAACACATGTAGATATAATCGTAATTTTGAGGTTAGCTGTCAATGCGTAAACGCGTCTTACTGGTGCCAATTAATAGGAAAAACGACAAATCAGATCGAGTTCAGCAAGCACAGGACGATTCGTTGTATCGAGCACTACGCCGCTCAAGTCCAAATATTAATTTGCGTTGTAAATAGAAAAAGATATCAGTGAAAGAAAAAGCTCGTTTATCGCTACTGCTTCCCCTTAAGGGCAATAACCCGCCTAGTTTTCTGTAGGCGTATATGAGTCAAGGTCGCTGTAGGAGGATGTCCTTGGTGATTCGCTGTAATTCGGTAAGGGTAGCTATTTCTCTCCCTTCTCCGAGCCGTGATTGGTTGTAAGTTATACATGGGCTTCCTTGAACAATCCTCTGATGAGTAGTGGGGCAGTGCGAGACTTCCGAGTTATTCCGAAAGATCATGCCATGGTGTAGTTTTACAGAATTTCGTGTTTGTAATTATTTACGGATACGCGACTTAATTTTAACATTTATTTTTAGATTAGAGTAAAATAGGGGGTGATTATTCGTATGTAAAGAATATAATGTTATTTATAAAATATAGTATAGGGAATGTAATGTTATCTATAAACTATAGTACAAACAGTTAATGTTTCGCGTTATAATAAATCTTAATTTTTAGCTATGATAATAATGTAGTACAATTATTGTTTAATTAATTGGAATAAAATATAAAGTGCTTATTCGTATAAAATATATAAGTAAGGAATATAATACTATTCATAGAGTGAGAAGTATACTGTTATTTACAAAGTATAAAGTACAACAACTATTCTGCGTTACAATGAGTCTTACTTATAATATTCTAGAATAATATAATACAATTGTTATTTAATTAAGCTTAGTTATACATTGGGCTTAGAGTGTGATCTTGTAACAGAGCATACATATTTTATATGAATAAAATTGTTGTTATATTACAATTTTAATATTAAAGTATTTTAGCAATTATAAAGAAAAGAGGCAATTAGTTTTGTTTGTGATATTTATGCTCTATTCCTTTGCTTATGTTTTATCGAGGTGTTGATGGGTTTTATCATTTGGCGGGCGTCTCGAAAGTTCGGCGCCGTGTTTTTTGGTTCTAGCGTATATGCGCCGAACGTACGAGTTTCCCCGAGGAGTGATCAGATATGGGTTTTGTACTGTGTTTTGTTTTGTGCGAGGCAGCGTTGGGTTTTATGATATGGTGGATAATTATACGTAATATTAGGTCTATGTGTAAAGATATAGTGGCAAACTTGAAATATACGAGTTTAGGAATAAAAGAAAATCCTATGATTTTCATAGGATGTTACAAATATTAATACAGTTAAAATAATTCAAGACGAATAAAAATAAATTTATAAACTATGTAGGACTCATTCGATTAAAATAAATTTTGTTAAGAAATCTCGAAAAAGTAAAGGATGAATATAAATCAATATGTTTTCAAATTTTAGTAAATAATTTTACCAATATAATTATATTTAATATACCGATTGGTGTTCACATAAACAGCTACCATCGGCGAAACAGAAAGGGTTTACCTACCTATACATACAGAGTGCACAGCCTTTGGAGTATGTTGTTTCTGTAAGAGATGGCGCATTAGGTTCCTTCAGCAATCGGTGTTGAAAGCTCGTGTACAATCATTATTTTCTGAATTAATACTTATATAATTCTGAATATTTGTAATTATAATATACATAAATTACGTAGATCAGTCATCAATATTTCTTATATTTTATATTTTCTTGTAATCAATTCAAAACGCAACAAATTCGAGTTATAAAAACAAATAGTTTCTCCATAATTAATATCAACTAAAATGTATTATTTTTTTAATATGACAATAGATAAATCAACAAATAAAATGTCTTATATAATAAAAATTATGTACAGAAAATTATACAAATAAAAATAAATAATTATGTTTCTTTACTTTCATTGTATTAAGACTGCGCATGTATTACGATACAAATGTATTTATACATGTATATATCTTTAAAAGATAGATCTGTTAATAAATCAACTTCATGATAAAATGTAATTTTTGAATCTACATATTTCTTAGTATTTTTTGAGTTTCTTCTTAAATATACCTATAGCCGTGGATATGGTATCCGAGCTTCCATTTTATAAAATCAATTTATATATGGACCGTTATTTATTACTAAATCATTCTAATACAACGTGAGGTTTTTTTCTTCAAATCTTTCAAACCAATTTATAAGATTTATGTTAAAAATAAGTTTTATTAAATATATTTATTAAGATGTATATTATACAATCCTCATATGGTCATTTACACCTGCATCAACACTAAATTGCTTTAATTAATATAACCATCAAAATTTTGTATCAAATATCTTTTCTTTCAATATCAGGCACATCGTCCAGCCGTACAAAAAAACTGTCCAAAACACATTTCTGTAACGAAAAGTACAGGTGTAGCACACACGTTCAATGTTCTGAGCGACTCGTGTGAATATTTTGCCCCTGCACAATTGTGCTCTGCAGGTGCACGTCTCCCGTGCGCGCGCAAGTCATTCCCTACCGTGCCTGCAGTGCCTTTGAATTCTTTCAAATCTGTATATAATCGAATGAAATACTTGGTATTGTGCGTATCGTTGAAATGTGTTAAAAACGAAAAATTATGTAAGATAGATATCAAGTAATAAAAACAGCATTGTTAATTATAGTATCTGCAATTTCTTAATTATACTATTAAACTTACAAACTACTTAGTATATTAAAATAAATTATTGCTTTTGTGGGAGTCAATCGAATACCAATTAAACTAGTACTGTGGGTATAGAATTACCGTACAGATTTTCATAAGACTTAACAATTTCAAAAGTGACTCAATAAATTTTGTGCGACTAGAGTAAGTATAACATGTAGGTAACCAAAGTTTTTAACATTTTCATTATCACGCAGTTAACACACAGTGTCTTATGGGAAACCAGTTTCAATTAATTATTTTGCAAAAGTTAGAGTACAGTTTTTATTGAAACTTTTTGTAATAAGAGATAAATATTTGATGAATATTTACCATTTTCGAAAACTATGAAAGCAAAAAGGTCACATTAAACTTTAAAAAATGAGACAAATCAGCTGTTGCATGAAAGATTTTCTTAATAATTAGGACGAATAAAGTTATTCAATATCAATGCACAATCATTATTTAGTGTAAGTTCATCTGTGCAGCTTTTTTAAATAAGTACCAATCGTGAATAAATAAAAAATAAAAAGTGTCCTCATTTTGATTAGGGAATTAGCGACAGTTACTACTTTAACTGAGCTGATGGCGTTTTTGTAGTTATCTAGTATAAATCTCATTTATGCAGAATAAAGTACGGAAAGTGCACAAGAGCGCAGTATTAAAAACTATGGCCAGCACACCACAGGAGTGCACACATTCCGCGACTGTTCAAAATCCGAACTACTCTTCGAGGCTCCAATTTATATTTGCACAGCACGCGCTTTCCATCCATTTAGACAATATATACATAGAGGTATATATGAAAGCCTAGACGGGCGCGATAGCAATACGTGCGTGAACAATACGCCTCCGTACTTTACCCACACGCTTAACACCCAACACGTCCTCCCTCATCGCGGGACAAAAGAGTGTATAAGGAGCATATCGTCTCATCTATTCTAGACGAGTTGTCCGGTATCGTATATACTCATATAAGCATGAACGCGATCGAATATATGCGAAACAGCGCGATGGTGCTTTAAAGGGATGCGGACCCATATTATACATCAAGTCGCATTAGCATCGCGAGAGTAGCCGTTGGTATTCGCTCTCTTTCTGCGCGCTCGCGATAAACATCGCTCGATGATAAAACGAGGCGAATCGATATATGTGTCACGAGGAGAAAGAGAGAAAGAGGGAAGAAAGAGAAGCCCCTCGAGTGCTCCGCGAGATCCGAACAACACGTCCGAGAGAGAGAGAGAGAGAGAGAGAGAGAGAGAGAGAAGGACACACGCACCGCAGCTTTTCCTCCTTTTTATGCCGGGGCTGCGAAGCGCGCGTCTGGCGTGTAACGTACACCCAACACGATGCAACAGCAGCAGCAGCAGCAGCAGCAGCTCTTCGACGTGCTCGATCACGCGAGGAGAGAGAAGAGCGAATTAGTGGAGCATATGGCTCGCGCGCGGTGCCCCCCAGCATGGAACTAATAGGCGAGTCTTACTTTTATAGATATCCATATCGCGCGCGCCCAAAGACGTTGGGGTATTATATGGATGGGAGACGAAGGAAGGGTATACAGGTATACAGGCTCTCCTTATATACACTCATTTAACGCCTAATATGAGGCGCGCATTGACGTATCGGTTCGTGGGTGGGATTCGAGGGCGCGCGTTTACTTGGCCGTGAAATGAACTATGAAGGTATATATCGAATACGATGGGAGAATGGAATTTTTTCGGGGACTGGGTACAGATGTTTGGTATGTGCATGTGCCCGTAGAGTTGTGATATAACTGTTAGAGACGGGGGGGTTGCGAGCGGTTGATGTTTGGTTATAATTGAGGAGCTGCGAGTAATTAAATTAAACTGTGAGAACGGTGAAATGAGTTGTGTGCAGTTTGGGGGAGGGGTTCTTTCTTTTTTCTGATGAGAAAAAGATAATAGTTTTTGTTTTTTTGTATATATATTTTGCTGTTTAAATAAAAATTCAATGCAAACTTGAGTGGGTAGATAAAGGAATAGTTTTGAAAATTTTGTCAAATTACAAAAAAAAAAACTATATTTATCTCTACATATTAGCTGTATAGATATAAGTAAATGAATGTGTGGAATTCAGATTGATTACAATTCACAACCCTCCGACTTTATTGATTTTCCATTCTCATTATTCCGATTCAAATTACCGCGCAATCTGCATATAACGAGTGCACTAAATCCCTAATTTCTACAGTTTCGTTATTTCTAATCTTATAAATCTATTTAATTTGAACGTGTTGCGGTGACTTTATTGTTAAAGGATATCCGCTAGAATAATCTAGGAAATAATAGATTTATCAGAATAGTCAAATCTTTTATTCATACGTGCAGCTGTAGAGAAACGGTATGTAAACTTTTTTTTTAAATTTTTACAACGTGTTTTCATAGAGCCCAACGTATTTTTCGTCTATCATTATGATATTAACGTACGAAAATTGTGCAACTTACGTCCCCCACAGCCTATATATATGAAGAAATCTAATGGCCATAAAAAATGACATTATCTAAATATTACAAAATCTTACCCGTTATTACATTAATCCAAATATACATCAATAGTTTCGCTAAAATTGTGAAACCTCGGTTACTTCTCGAGATCGATAACGCTTCCACTTTATCTAAAATATAATTCCATCGTCTAAGTATATCCATTAACCAAGGACTCATAATTGAGTCACTGCCTCATTCTATATCACAATGTGCGATAGATTCCCAAGGCTTATAACCGTAACGAACGTAATGTCCAGTGTTCCCCGTAAAAAGAAGAAGAAGAAGAAGAAGAAGAAAAAACCGTCGGTGTGGGATTCGACGTCTGTAAAGAGTCGCTCCGTGGCATTTCCTGTCCAGCCGCGGCCGGCGCTCTTCCACGAGCCTCTCTCAACGGAAAAGAAAGTCACACCGGTGCAGGGCACAAAAGCCATATCGCGCGCCAAGTCGCAAAAGGGGCCACTTTCCGCGGCTATTTTACGCAACATAAATTTCGTGTTTCGCGCGAGTATAACAATGGGAGTCGGGAGTACTTGGGGGGGAGTATAAGCGACCGGATGGCGTAAAAGATCGTTCCTCGCTCTCTGCAGCCGTGGTAAACTGCACACAACGCGGATGGGGGCGTATATGTCTGCGTGAAGGCTTAATTCGTTGAGAGGAGAAGAGAATGATGATTGATTTATGAAAGTCGTATAGTATTCGGGATTTTGATTTGAATGCAAAACACGATGAATTTGTATGCGAATTCTATTCTTTAAGATTCTAATAAATACGATTCTACAAATTGTGAAATCTTTGAGTAGTCGTGTCTTTCTTGGATTGACTTTTTTTATAGATTTTACTCGAATGTCATTTTTGATATTTTAGATGTGAAATACTTACACGTAATTTCGTGTATATGTATATTATAAGCAGTTGCAGCCAGAACTACAAATATTTGCATGTGATATTTCCTTTTTCCCTTCAAGATCCTGAAGTAAAATAAAATAATGTACAATTTGGAATATCGCATTCTCAGATGTTGAATGCAGCTGAAATGCAGTTAAGACGTGTACAATATTGAATGGGAATTGTATGAAAAAAAAAATGCCGATTTACAATTCTAACTGATTGACGATGTTATTGATGCAGATTAAATAAATACTTCGGTAACCGTTAACATTTTAATAAGAAACGACTACTTATAGTATTACCTCCGAAGGACGGTTATTCTCATTGCCTTTGTAGTATATTTTACGACGCAAAGTGCACGCGGTTATTATTACGTTTACCGGCACACTCGAGCCTCTGCGTAACATCGCAGAAATGCAATAATGCATGGCGTTCTTATATTTTATGACAATGTTGAGAGAGGGTTCACGCTAATTTACGAGTTTTTAATGGAGGCCAGGATGTATGCGCGACGTTAATGTGTGCATACCTAATCATTTCTGCGTAATTGGGAGCGGACAAAGGACTGCGAGAGTATTACCGCCCAACGGACTTTTCAAAAATGTATACGAACATAATCAATTAGATTGATATAAACTTGACTCGCACTTACATTTAAATTTCTGCCGAAGAATAGTTCTTTATATTTCATTCGGCAAAATTATTTTGCAAATAAAAAGGAAATGTTCTAATTATGCTATAGCGCAGATGTCGCAATCACAGTGACTCGAATACATTATAAAAGTCGAGATTCATCGTATACAAAAGCGGGTCTCGTATATACAGTTCCAGTCACTGAACCACACGCGGCGGCATATACGAATCTCCATAAATTTGGCCAAGTCGACTTCCGCGATTGGACTTGGATTTTTCGGGCGTATGTAACAACGCGCAAGTTACGCAGCCCGAACGGAAGCGATATATACATACACCCTATGTATATTCTCGGCCCATACATTCATAAAGCTGCAGCACGCGGAGCTATAAATGACCGTTCAATTTGCATACCGCGAGGTGAAAAAACATTTCCGCGTGACGCCCTCCACACGTCGCGATTGCACTCGGCCGCTGCGAACACGAGCCGAATCATCCTGAATTACACGGTACTTGGCTTCATTCGCGATTCGCATAATATGCAGATATCTCGCTGCGGAGCGTCGTTGCGCCAGCGGCTCTTACATTTACTTCGCTCGGTTGGCTTTGCTGCTGTGCACGTGCGCGGTAACTGCATATGCATGTGCCTATATGACGGAAGTCCGGGATACCCGAGATCTTGGGCCCTTTTGGCTTCTCGTTATACAGGATGGATGATTCTTTCGTAGGCTTTTCTTGTTTCCGCTATACGACACATGCTTGCTCTCTCTATATCTATGTTTCTTTTCTTTTTTTTATTGTTGTGTGGAATTTTTAAAAATTTTGTAGACCTGCATACTGATAATATCATGCGGCTTGCATTTTATTTGTAGAAAAAAGTACAATAATTATATTATATTTCTTATCTGAAGAGTTTTATGTGACAATCTTAAGAGTATTATATCTAAGCGTTAAGTGATAATTAAATAAAACTAAAGCATTCTCGTTATGTCTTGTCCGATAGACTTTAGAATCGAAATACTGTCGTTAGAACGATAACAATACATGTAGAAACTGAAGGCCCATCGTATATAAAGCACTATATACATATATGCATATATCCATATAAATATAAATATTTTGTTCATAGGCGATTTGAAAAACACATAAACTAATCAAAACAAAAACAGTGAACCAATCGTAAAATTGATTTAAAACTCTAATTTTAACAGTACGAAATATAGATATATACCTAATTAAGTGCGTGTTAAGTTTGGATGTTTCTCTACACGAAACTTAACAATATTTAACATAACATATTTTTTAAACGTCACAGATCTGGTCTAACTTTATAAAAACATTAATATTCTTTAAGGTATTATTAATATCATTTAGTAAACTTTAAAGTCTTTAGAGTTGGTGTATTTAATTGCAAATGATTTACCACTTGGTGTTGGTATTGAGAAAGCAATATCATCCATCGACATGATGTAGCCATAAAAATAATTTGAACTAGAAAATAAATTATATTGCTCGTAAATATCGATCGTAAGAATTAATGTACATGATTTATAATAAAGAATAGTTACCGCAGAATGTCAACAAGTTTAGTTGCAATGCCCTTTCTTCGATGACTCTTTGTGGTCCAAATCAGATTTATACCGCACTTTACGGGGCTACCTTCCGATGTGCAACAGTTTGATTTTATAAGTTCTGGTATCATTCTGAAAGCTGTGTGGACTTGTTCTGCTATTAAAATCCCAAGGATCGTTTTATTTTTTACATACAAGAAAATCTGAAAAATTATAATTAGTTATAAAATAATTTCAAAATCAATCTTATTTTTATATTAGAAATACTATAAATTACTTTTTTATTTTCGTAACTCAATAGATCTAGTTCACAAGCGCCTGTGTCTCTATTTACCACCTCTAAAATTTGCATAATTTTTTTCTGATATAAACTGAAACTATTGTATTCTACGAAAATGATTCTAGTTGAGTTTGTAAGATCTTCAAATACTACTCGTTCATTTTTCCATCCCTAATTAAACAAATGAAATATTAAAGTTATATCCACCACTGCAAATAATAGTCTTAAAATGAATTCTTACTTGGAATTTTAACATCTGAAAATTATTATGATAATTGGAATGAATGCGTTCATCATCTTTGTCTCCAACATGGTAAATTAAGTTACATTCATTACATTGGATAGCACCAAATATTTTTTGTCCTGCATCTATTTGATATTGCTTTATGTCATTGTTAAATCTTAATTGCTTATTAACTCCTTGTTTTTCTAAAGTCATTTCTCTAAAAACCAAATATTACAAAATATAAATTATGTTAAATATAATATAATATTTAAAAAATCTGGAAATAGAATTTTTCTTACTCTGATCTTATATTTGATGAGCTCTCCTTATAAAATAATGAATAATATTTTCGACAATTTTCTGAAGTTGTCACATTACTTTCTATGCAGTTAGAAATATTTTCATTACTGGTAATATTATCATAAATATTTTGAATAGCATTTTTTAATTGTGTATCCTTAAAAACATTTCTACTTTCATGTTTATCTTCATACATCACATTTGTATCATTAATATAATCTATATGTTTTTCTTTCTCTTTGTAAATTATATTTTTGTCCTTAAAGATATTTGTACTTTCATTTTTTTCTTCAGATATTACTCTCGTATCTTCACATATACTTGTACTTTCATTTTCTCCTTCAGTTATTACACTTGTATCTTCAAAAATATTTGTACTTTCATTTTTTTCTTTATATATTACTCTCACATCTTTACACATACTTGTACTTTCACCTTTGTCTTCACACATTCCATCGTCTGCCCAATCATCTTCCAGAGTTTTCAATAAATCATTTACGTCTTTTCCTTTTGATAAAATTTCTGTTGTTTCTTTTGACTTTATATGATTATTTTCCAAAACATTTAAAGAACTATTTACATTATTCTGAGTTATGGAAGGGTCAGATGTATCATGAGTTTCTAAAGTTATACTGTCATCACTGGAAGAATTGAAAAGATTTTCTAAAGTTGTCCGCACTTTAGATGTTTTAGATGTACGATCCAGTTCTTTATTACAACTGCTCTCCTCAACTGAAATTTGATTTAAAAAATTCGTTTTACTACCCTGTTGTACAAGTAATGTTGGTAATGTAGCACTTGGACTGCTTGTGGCATTAACCTTAGCAAAACATTTGTATTTAAAAAATTTCTTCGTAGGATCATATTCTGCTCCGTTTGTGTTCACTTTAGTATTACTTGCTACATCGTTAACTTCACATTTTATGTTTCTCTGAACAACTTGTTCCTTAGCACATTTAATCTGTTTTTCAAGTTTCAACGAATCATTTTTTGGTGAACTTTTTCTTCGCTTTGGTATTTTTACATCGTGTTGCACTCCACAATTGATCTCACCTGCTCGTCTTTTGATCGACTTTGACTTTGGTCTAGAAGATTCAGGATTCCTCTTTCTGTGAACTCGTTTAGGAGCTGGCTTTGTTGATTTCGGTGCTAATGTAATCTGATTTTGTACTTTATTACTCGAGCCATAAAACATCTTTCCGCTGAGTGCAAAACTTTCCTCTTTTGGTATAGACTCGTTATGGAACAGAGATACCTTAACTTTTTCTAAAGATTTTTTATTTTTCTTATAACTTTTTAATTTCAAACTCTTACACTCATTAGAGATCTGCTTATTTGTGAGTATGTTCCTGGTTGGGGTCGAAGCATCAGTATTGTTATTGTCTAAAACACCGAAATGTTTTCTTATGCGACTCAGGCTGGGAATTGGAATTTTCCCATGTATCTTTGGAGATCCATCGGTTTGCGGTGTTTCTGGTACGTACGAGTTTTCGCCGTCCATCTCCGAGTCTTTCTCCGGAGATTCGGGAACAATTTCATTCATGATTTTGTTATTTTTCACTGGCACTTTAAGGATCGACTTTCGTCCAAATTCTGATGGCGGCGAGTATACAAGAATAACACAGTTTCACGTAACGGTACATCTATAGTATACATACATGCGTTCTTGGAAGTTGGAAGTGCCTGGAAATCTGTTGATAATGCTGAGGTGTCACACGTCACGTGTAGAGGTGCTGCTTTATCGACTGATATTATTGATCGCGACTTGCGAGTCGCGAGGGCTCGAGTAAGCCGCGGGCATTCTAAGAATGTAATAGCTTTATTTGTGATGTACTTAGTGCGTTTTAAAATAAATATTAAAAAGTAAATTTTAACTTTTTTTTTAACATCATAGAATATAGTCTCACAATCTTGAGTGAAATTCATTTCCACTTGTTTAGAGCTGCTTCCGATTGGTTCCATTATACTACATTTATTATTAGTGTTTCGTTTTTTAGCACTTCGCGATTTTTATATTTATATTAATATATGTTTATAGACATACACTATTTATAAGTAACCGGTTGATAATACCTAGCTGGATTCCAGCTCGCTATTTTGGATGAAAACCAGGTAGATATCGCGCGTGTAAAATATCAAGCTGGGTGTCCAGGTAGATTTTGGCCACGAATGATACTTACCAGATTACTCATTATATGTTTTTTTTAATGCGGAGAATAGATACACACAAAAAGATAGAAAAATTAGAAATCATAGGTACTTTGGGAAACCGATAAAACCTACCAGTCGATTAATTAAAGAATTTAATTCAGTTAATGATGGATGCGCTTTTAAATCTTATAATAAAGTTTCTGTTCTTTTTCTTTCGTGGGAATTAATTTTTTCTCGCAAGGATATATTGAAGATGTATTATAGACTGAGGTAGGTAATTGAATTTTAATATAAAATTTTTATTAATTACCTTGATGCAATTTCTAATAACTGAAAGTTGAAAGAAAAACGCGTTTTACCAGAAAAATTGAGATAAAACCCTTGTCAAGTCAAATTTGTGATAGGCCCGTTTTACCAGCGACGCAACGATATAAGGATATATTATATCTACGGAGACCATACGCATAACGAACTACTCATTTATCAAACTTCATATAACGATAAGTGCATCATACAAATGCGTCAAATTAACGTGACAGGATCGGTATAGAAACGATAAATACGTTAGAAAAACATTTTAATGAATCTTTAATGTCATGGAATGCATTATACGTTTAAAACATAGTAATAAAAATAATATCTTTGTGCTACGTGCATTTTCCAAGTTGATAATTTTTTTTTTCTAATTCAGTAAAGAAGTCCTAGAATACATGTTAGATGAAGATCACTGTTCGATTTTTTGCATATTTTTAAAGACTTGTATACTGACTGATCAATCGAAATTCTAGAAATTCGATCAGATTATCAATTCGAACCAAATGTTCCAGAAAAAAACAAAACACAAAAAATACATCTTTTTATTTTATTTATAAAGGGCTCATATAAGCTTGATACAGACGCTAGTACATTATTTCGCCCTCTCTTATACATTATACACAAGATACAGCTGTAACTCGAGGTATAGACGCGCAACATCCGTAAATTGCTTTCAAGTCGTTAATCAAAGCGTAGGAATCAGCAAGATGTCCCACGGCGGTACTGTTTACCTTAAATAAAATTTGCTCGTCTCTCGCGCCTACCTCACGCTGCGCTGACCCGCATGTTGTACCTTGTATATACATCGGCATGACTCTATACACCAGAAACACAGATGTACGGCTCCTGATGACGGTGGAGAGAGAAATTTTACAGCTGCCGCTCGTAGGAACTATATAGTGTCCCGCATTCGATCTAGAGAGAAGGGAAAAATTCATTTTGGCGAAATATCGGCTTCACGGGGGGTTTGGCCGCTTCTGGACTTAGCCGCGGGGTGCATGCGCCAAATTGTCCGCTCCAGGGATATATATACGCGTTTTCGAGGCGTAGACGAGGGGCGCGATGTTCGACCGCTACTCAATTACGGCTGTATATATATATATAATTTGGCCTTCCGAGGAAAATGTTGTCTAGTCCTTGTATTATATACATATATAGGCATTTATCGGACAATCGCCTTGTTCTCGAAGGCTTTTCGCCCTCGCCTTTTGTCGAGTGGATGCGTTTCGCTCGATCTCCGAGCATTTATGACTGTACCGGTGTACCGATGTTTGTTTAGTGCCCATTTCAAAATGATGTCTTTACCGAGGTCATCTTTTTCTGTACATATTTTAGAAAAATCGGTATTTATCGATATACACGTTGTAGAATTTTATTATTTTCAAATTATTTAATCGATATACACACAAACTACGTGTTTGAATTCAGATCTTTCTGTATTTGCTAATATTTTGGTGAGATTTTCAGCGTTTCGTATACTTATGCCAACGCGTGGCTTATCGGTAAAAAGTGAAATTGAGCGCACTCGAATGTTTGTAAATCATACCTACTCTTCACGCACGTACGATCAATTAAAAATGCGTTCACGCATCATTGTCGAGTCAAACTTTTGACAATATACAGCCTTGGGAAAGTTACCTTGCTGCCACTGTTGAAACAGAATACATATCATTTAGAAATATTTTACAAGTTATTATTTATATACAGTAATTAACAAATATACGAAAGATGAATTGCACATTTAATTTAATTTCGACAGGAAAACGAGTACATTCCTTTATACCGTACTCGTAAAAAGTCCACATCAATAATATAAAAATAGACTTGATAAAGTCATTAAAGGAATTCTTCCAGCATACCATCATCAGCATAACGAACCCATTTCTTTGCACCAAGATGTAAAATCGTTAACGCAGGTGAATCATGCTGGCCATCCAATTACTACTCCAAACTCAAGAAAATTAAACAGCTCGCACCTGAAGAACGAACAAAAAAAATCTCGATTCGGTCGATTCCTCAACCGAATGTATAGCGCCCGAGCAAAAGCCCACGTTTGGACAGCTGCCGCTGACATATTCGATAACAATGACCCCCGGCCTCACATGTGTATAAAATAAAAGAAAAAAAAACTCAGATAGTGACCGCTTGGGGACACGTGCAACTATACGCGTATATTATATATCGTGTCATGGCCGATTCATATACGCAGAGAAACTGCGGTTTTCCGCCTCCGCAACGATCGACTTCTTTGTTACATATGGCAGAAAAAAGGGTGAATTTAGGGGAGGTTGAAGCGGTTGAAAGAAAAGGGACCGCAAAACCGATCGCGCATGCCTTTTAATTTCCGCGATTCGAGACCCGTGTATTTATATAGGGACAAAAAGGTATATAGGCTCTCGGGAACAATTGATGCGGAGAAATGTGGGGTTAAGCGAGATTATGCGTAATTAGTGTGTAATGATGAATCGAGCGAGTTCCGTATAGAGTATACGTTGTAAGCCGTTTTTTATACTGTAATTATGTGTATAACTGTCAGGCTATCGGCTACATACGGGTATGAAAGTGTTTCGGGCACTGATTCTATTTTTATTATTGTTCATACGTTCGTGATTCTTTTGTATAGTTTATTTTCACTTGTAAGAAATTTCTCTTAGTAGTAAAGGCTTAAAAGTATATGAATAAATTATACTTAAATTAAAAGCATACGAAAGAAAGTTTTAAAGAAGTTTTAAATTAAGTAATAACCTGAAATTATACAATACTTGCAAAAGTTTAAGAGTTTTAAAAGATTTTTGTATTAGTAAAGCTCCATGACGTCCAATTAATTTTATGTAAATTTTGCGTTTCTTTAAAAGTTGGTTTAAGCTGGTTGCAACATCAGTTTAAAAGTGAATCGAATTCAATTAATATTTAGCATATTTATTATACATTAACAAGTTTTAATAGCAAATGACTTAATTGACACTTAATTATTCGGGTTAATTCATTTCTAAGAGATAATATTCCTATGATAATCGTTTATATAAAACTCACTGTATTTCTGAAAATCAAATGCTGAAGAAATTACAACGATTCGTTTAAAAAATTGAATTATCAGCAGCAACAATGAAAAACAAATTAAAGAATACGTAACGGCATTTAGCGAAGAAAATTCACAGTTATGCAAAACATCGTGACACAATGTATGTTCATAATTGTTTCATTACGGTAAAGGACACCGCAATAAGGTTAAGGGCTGACATCTGACTGATTCTGTTTAATTCATTTAATTTGTGAGAATTTTAGAAAAATGTTACACTGCACGAATGGACCAGCTGTTCTCGTACATCGAAGGAAAATATACGGGTAAAGTATGTTACAGTTACGTAATTTTGCGTGTCCCTTTAATTATGTGGAGAAGCAGTCGGTTTATACTTTAAGAATTTAATCCAAATTGTACATTACTTATACAATTGTAAAAGACTTTAAATTTCTAGATAAAAATCAAAATAGCTTTAAGTAGCAAAGTTATCGTTTCAAACGGTAATAAAAAAAAATTGAAAAAAAATAATGAATCATTAATGTCGTATTTAAAGCAGATACAATAAAGGCTTGCCAAATCGATGTTCCATTCTACTGACGGAATCGTTGCCATTGTCGGCATTTCACGCACCGCGTCAAACAAACCACGTCGGCTTTTTTCTATCGCCGTATCAAGTTACACCCAGATTATTTGCTAAACATCGCAAGAGAGAGAGAGAGAGAGAGAGAGAGAGAGAGAGAGAGAGAGAGAGAGAGAAAGCTATCAAACGCACGAGACCATCGCAACGAAAATCCTCCATATTCCAACTCGCTATAAATGCAGAACAATTTGTCCCGCTAATTAGCCAAACTGACGCATCTCGCAAAAGTAATGGTATTTTAAAAGTCTCGTCCCAGGAAGCCGAAACCGAGTCTCTTCCTCATAAATAACCACCGCTAATGCAACATCCGCATAAGCCATAGGTATAATCATCCGAAAAAGCAGATCGCAATCGCGTATATATTTGTATAACAGCCGTGCGCTCATATATACACAACAATAAAGGCATTTCGCAAACAAGGAAAAGCACATCAGCCTCGGGAGAATGGAAAAATGGTCATCAGAGTCACCCTGTAGCATTAAAATGCAGTTAGCCGTAGATAGCGATAAGGCCTATTACGACTACCAAGGGTCAGATGCCGCCAATTATCGCCTGGCGTGGCTTTCCGAAAAACCTACGCACGCCTACGAGCTGAAAAATCCCGCGGTCCGGATGTCCACTGCAGCGAGCAAACAGCCCTCGACTCTATGCGCGTCCGGTCGGTTTCTCACAAGTGCCGAGAGATTCGGCTCTTTCCAGGAGTAGCGCAAGTGCGTCCCGTTCCGATAACGCACTCGGTTACTTTATCGTATACCCCGCGAGCGATAAATACATTCTCTGTTATATAGTGGATATGTACGCGACAAAGGCCGTGCCGCCGCTACTATACGACGACGAGGACCTTAGATGGTTCGGGGTGGGGGGTCGGGTTCGTTATAGACGACAGGATTTTTCGTCTGCACCGGGTAGATATTAACACTGTCATTTTCTGCGTGTGTATAATATACGGAGATTGTACAATACGCGCCGACCGCCGCACGCCGCCGGTATACGGATATAAAATAGCTCCTTTTTCGCTGACTACGAGCTGCGGTAGTCGGTCGACGACGACGTGGATGACGAGGAGGAGCGTGGCTCTGTGAGCGCGCCGCGGCGGCCTTGCACTTGTCTCTCGCGCCTCGGCTGACCGGCACCGCATACGCGTGATTAGCTTCCGACTGTGCGCCGCCGTCGCCGCACCGACTCCAATTTCTTCGAGGACTCCCCTTTGGAGGATACACACACATCACATATATACGTGTGTGCCGAATTCCGTTCTTGCGAGGCGTCTTGTGTTACTCCTCGCGTGTGCATTTAACGTAACTCGACTCTTTCGCCATAATTTATTACACCTTTCACTAATTTTGGTGCTACGTTTTATAATAGATTTGTCTTTTGCTTCGTTCGATTGGAACATATATACGTATGAAAATGAGGTGGACAGTGGTAATCGTTTGGACGCTGACATTGGCGATTCTCGCGGTGAACGGTGAGTATTATTGGGCTATGTGATATAATGTGTACCTTTGATAAGGTCGAGTAGACACGCGCGCGCGCGCGCGGCTCGTCCTCGACGAAAATATTGGCCTTTTTTTCTAATCAAGCGCGATTATGTTTCGCGGTATCGATTTTAATAACGTTGTATTCACCGAGAGTTCACGAGTTTGTACAACAATCGCTGAGAAATGATTTAAACTTCCTGCAGCTTTCATTGTTAACGAGAAATTATGGATTGCGCCACGTATACAGCAGTAAAGTGACATTTACATTTAATAATATTGTAGTTCTTCTTTTTCTTTTTTATATAAACATTGTATCTCGAATTAATAATAAGCAATTTTTATTGAATTCTGTATTAAAAGTTTATATCGAGAACTCGTTATTGAGATTTTTTTTACTTTTGCCACGCACTAGTAACTAGAAATATCCGAGTACTTAAGGGAAATAAACTCTGACGAGTTACTGTGATGGTTTCAAGGATCGCAATTAAAAGAATTGGCGCCATTGAACGAATTGCTGGCCTCAGTGTCTGGACAGACGTAGTTATAATATATCACGGTACTCTCAAAGTAGCCGTGAGATTTGAATAAACACTATAGAACATAAGCAGCAGTCGTAACTTATCGCACGAATTTCAGATCTGGATGTTCGTGATTATTTGTTTAATTACTTTAAAAGCTATACGTTGATACCTTATAGTTTCGCTGCTATAATAGGGATAGGGAATAGGTTCATAGGGATTTTGTAAGTTAATTGATAAAAAAAATATATACATATATACATGTGAATGTTGATTTCATCAGCGGAACTGTATACGGTTCGAATAAGAATGTAAATTATTTTTTTGATGAAACGCGTATAGATAACCTCGGGAAATTCTTTTTTGACGTTAAATACTCAGTCGAGATAAGTAGGAAAAAGGCTCATACAAATGAGAAACTCCATTTACGATTCATGGTCATATGACAATGCATACAAGCAGATTTGACAATTAGAAATGAATTCTTTGAAATCGCGATAGTCCATTGTGCATTTGATAAATCATTACAAAATATTAAGCATAGAAGTTTCACATTCATAAACTCAACCGCTAATAACATGATTTCTTATAAATCCTGGTTTTCGATAAACTCAATACGGACCCTTTAAAATCAATGTAAAACTTTTCATTCATAAAATTTAAATATACATAATACTACTAATTTTTTGCAGCAAATCATAAATCATACGAAGATGGTATTGAAAGGAATATACGTTCCGATCCAGACAATTCAAAGCATGACTTTGATTCAGTAAGTTTTATAAATAGTGAATCGCAGCATTCGTCAAAGACAAAAGCAAAACTAATAAAGAAGCCCGTGTACAATAAAAATACAAGAATAACCCCGGAAGCTATGATAAAATCTTCACAGTTATTACTGGATACTGAAAATATTTTCGAAAATGACTCATTGCTGCGTAAGGTACGAAGTGTCGAGGAAACCACAAATGAGTCTATAAGTACGACGGAATCACCGCTAGAAAATGATACTACGCTAAGCTCTCGTTCCACTATTAGTGCTAAAAATGTGGACGAGAAAATTACCGAAAAGGAAATTATTACGAGTTCACTAATTGCAACTGAAACATCGATTACTACGGTAAAGCCAAATAACGCGGAATCAACATTATATTCAGATGAGAATAATCTCGAAGATAAGATTACAACATCGACATTGTCATCTGAAAATAAACAGACGACTATAGCCACCTCTTCAATGGAATCGGATAATACAGCGGATTTAATTAATGCAACAGATGGTAGTTCTCCTATTAATGCAACTACTAATTCATCATTAGAAAATGTTTCGGACTTAGAAGATGTTGGAAAAGAGTTAGAAAATAGTGCGACCACTGATGAAAATTTGTTAAATGCTAAAACAGAAAGTGAAGAAAGCAGTGAAAAAATTATAGAACCCCGTCTTCCACATTTAGATTCAGCGATAGAAGCAGAAATTGATTTGCCGACTGATACTGAAGCAAATAACACGTACGATACATTCACGGCTTCTGCCGACGATGAGGATTTGACGGATGTAAGTCTATCGAATAATCACAATGATGATTCAACCGATGCTCATGAAGTTTATGAAGTTACTGACGCGGACATTGCAACCGCTGCAGAAAATGATGAAATCGAAGGCGCTGCTTCCTATACGACTACAGATTTACCTACCGATACTGCAACTGAAGAAAATACAGAGCCTGAAAGTACTATTATTCCAAGTTTTGTAGATAAATGGATTAATAAAACAAATTCCTTTCGCCTATATAACGCTAGGGGTGAATTTTGCCTTATTGCGTATTTAACCGCAGCACTACAAATTACTTATGTTAACGTAGATGGAAAGGTAAATAACGAGTTGAATCGCATTCAACATTTATTTATACACGATTTTACTATTATTCGTCATTAAATTTTCAACCTTTTCCTTCTAGACGGTAACAAAGCAAATACATGTGCCAACTGGTACACCAGAAAGTGGTGATTGTGGAGAAAACATATCCCATGTAACATTCGGCTGGTCATCTGGTTCATCGGATATAGGAAATAATCTTACATTACGCCTCGCAAGAGATAATGCCTATTTCTATGTTGATAAAGTACAAGTTTCTATGGTTCTTGATGAAGAAAACTTCCCAGATGCTGCAGGTCATTATTACATACAGTTCTTTTTTTTATTAACTAAAGAACCACAACCCCTATATTAAAAACCAATAATTCATTTTCGTTCTTTTATATTATCTTTTCAGGTGAAATTTTAAAAGACGCTGCGACAGATTTGAGATTGTTTTCGGCCGCACGAACGCATGGTGCTCACTATTGTAGCCATCAGACGGATATTAATTGCGGAAATATCATTGTTCAGATAAAGGACATATTTCTGATTGCTTTCATCGAGGAAGAGCGCATAGTTGAGAGACAAGGTACAAAGAATTATCTTTTTAAACGTTGTATTTCGTTTGGTCAATTATTCTTTTGTTCAATTTTTGTTTTTTCACTATTTTATATAATAGGAGATAATTTGAAAAAATTAATTAATATCATTTTAAGCAGCAAATATTATTATAAAAATGAATATTTTTTGATAAATATTAAAATCGTTATCTATGATAAATTATTAAAAACTTTTGTGTTTTCATGAATACTATGAAACTCTAAACAACCCCCCCCCCCTCCACCTATGGCTACCTAACTTTAAAAACGTGATTTTTCTATTTTATTTTTTTCCGGGACAGGTGTACATTTGTGTCCCAAATAAAGTTGTTTTTTTTTAGATTCTTTCATTTTAAATTGCGCTCTGAAAAAATTCTTAAATATTTTGATTGGTTATTGCAATTGGTTCCCTAGAAACGGCTAACTGTTAATGCCATTTTTTTTAATTTTTCCTTGTTCGTTCGATTGACGTTGTAAAATTTGGAGCGAAAGGTGGTAGAACATCGTCAAAAATAAAAAACCGTTTTTTTTTTATTTTTGGCGTGTTCCTGTATCATAACCTCAAAAACAACTCCATAAATCAATTCAGTGCATCAAAATACCCTAGAGTATAGTTAAAGTTCAAAATTCCGATAACTCAGCTAATTTCAACGAAAAATCTGTATCTTAAGTGTATAAACCGAAATAGACAATGACTAAACTTAACTCAAACTTGAATAAATAAACTTAGCCTCAAAAAATACCCCATAAATCGATTCAATGCACCATAAAATTCCCTAGAATAAAATCAAAATATAAAAATTCTCATAACCCAACTAATGCGAATGGAAAAATTCTATATTAATTGTATGAAGTGCTATAAACAATGAACTAACCATAAAAATAACTCCATACATCTATTGAGCGCATAAAAGACCCTAAAATACTGCCGATCCATTAAAAAAATGTTTAAAAACGTTATAAAGGTGTTTGAAATACGAGAAACTAAAAACATGTGTTTTCTATTGATACGCAGTCTGACTCGCATCTTACCTTTTGATTCGCAGTAACCATAAGTAGAATTCGATTATTAGTATCAGGAATAGTTAAAGGACTTAAAAACAGCAAACAGAAAAAATAAATATGTAAAATATTTTTTACAGATTGTAAAAAAAATATAAATAATATTTGATTCAGAGAAACATCACATTCATTAATCAGTGTGGTTTTTTAAGATAATCTTTTAGCATTCTATATAAAATACGTTGACTTTGATAATAATTAAATTAATTGTGTTTTACAATATGAAAAAGAAAAGACATTGTATCATTAATTTATATTTTTGTATGTAAACATGTAAATTACTGATATAGAAAATATATAATGAGGACATTGATGTTTTAATGCAAATTGTAAATATTCCTCCAACGTTGTTTGGACGGATTATATGTGAAACCTAACTTGAAAAACAATAAAATAATGGTCTTTTTACCTTGTGACAATATTATGTACAGATGTTCACAACGTAATTATTTAACCTTTAAAGGGCCGGGTTTTGAGGTTTCGAAACCTCCTTTGAAAGTGCCCAAATTCATGTCTTGTATCACCCATCAACTATGTACAATGTTCCTATCATGGACCGAGCCGATATATCGGCTCTCCGGCCCTGGAGGGTCATGAAAAATTTTTAGTTCGGTAAAATAGGAATAAAATCATATTCTCAGGTTTCGAGATGTGCTGCATCCAAATCTGGAGTCTGATCGGTCATAACTGCTCATAATCACGGTCATTCGAGGTCAAACA
>UELV01169186.1:0-11716 GCA_900490015.1 Megastigmus stigmatizans | reverse complement strand
ATGCTGTGATATCATGGATAGTAACTAAGTGCAATATTTATATAGATTAGCGAAAAAATGGAGACTGTCTTTTATATACTATATACAACCATATCATTGTAACAATCTATTTTGTATTTTTATACAAATAAACAAATATCTATCTATCTATCTATCTATCTATCTATCTATCCATCTCTCTCTGTCTCTCTCTCATGTTTTATTAATATTAATTGTTTTAATTAATAACAATAGCCGCCACCAGGTATTTTTTCTACTATTAAGAGACTATGACCTCACACCGGCCCGTAGCCGGATTTTTTTGTTTATACTTGAGATAAGCTTAATTGTCTATTTAGACAATGTTAAATCATACATGTTTATGTAAATAGACAATTAATATGATCTCCAGTATAAACAAAACCAATCCGGCTACAGGACAGTGTGACGTCAGTTGTTATGTCTCTCCATATTAGAAATATACTACTTACCAAATTTTGAAAGCCAATAGCGCAGCGAAAAATCATCGTATCCCTATCGATTTTTTTTTTAAATTAAAGCGTAGAATCTCAGAACTTCTTATAAATCCGAAGTTCATTTTTTTTTAAGTAAGTAATGATGATAAGTGAAAAGTTTGTACGATTTTTCTACACCATTCTACAAGACATTTAAAAAAACGGCAAATTACGTTTAAGAGGTTGATTGTTGAATTGGTGTATCATATTGGCCCTGATAAAAGTAATGTAATGTTAAATTTTTTTTTCTTTTATTTTTTTAAGTGTGTACTTAATAATGCGTGTTGCCAACTCGCCTTTTGATGACTTCTTGTAATCTTATTGGCATGTTACTACAATTTCTGATGAAATTCTGTGGTATCTAATGCCAAAGTCGTCGTAGCTCTTCTTCAAGTTCACGAAGATTAGATGGAGTTTTACACAAACTTCGCAATCTTCTTTCCATCTGATCCCAGACATGTTCTATATGAGTTAGCTAGATCTGGGCTCATGGCTGGATGTGGCAAGCAATTAATATCATGTTCCTGTAGAATTTATCGAGTTCTCCGCGCAATATGTGGTCGGGCGTTGTCTTGCATAAAGATGAAGTTACTCTTAGCTGTCGCATTGTCAATACGTGAGGCTGTAGGATTTCATTGGTACGCATATTTAGCGATATATCGCTCCAAACCATAATGGATCCACCTCCAAAAGCACGTACCGGGTCGACATTCTAGTAGACGTACATCGTTGCCATATAGACAAAATCTTGATTTGTCTGTGAATAAAACATTAGTCTACTGTCTAAATTGCCAATTTAAATATTTGCGGGCATATTGTAAACGATCACATCTATGTCTGATCGACAACATTGATACACGAGCAGGAACCCGTGACCTTAAGCCCACCTCATGTAGCCGTCTTCGCACCGTTTGGGCACTGATTATTCGCGCCGGCAAAGCTGCATTAGCAATTTCACGGGATTAAGATCGAGGATTTCGTAGCGCTTGATTAATAATTTGACGGTCTTCACGAGCTCTTGATACGCGGGGCCGACCCTGCCCATTTCTTCGTCGAAATATATCCGGTTCTTGATAAAAGGTCCAAACCCAAACTACAGAAGAGCGATGAATCCCAAACCTTCTTGCGACATCTGCTTGAGAGAGTCCTTCTTGTAAAAGAATTCTTATCGAATAAAATAGGATATACACACTATCGAATAAAATTACAAACTCGATGGCTGGAACAAGTAGGTGATTCTTGAATGTTTAAATTTAAATTTAGGATCAAATTAATTTTCCGAATTTTCATTTAATATTGCTGAGCTTACCCCTAAAAACGTGATTTTTGCGGTTTCTTTTTAAAAGTCTTGTAGAATGGCGTAGAAAATCGTAGAAACTTACTTTTTTTTAAATTAAAGAATGTGAGTTGAACTTTAAGCTGCCATAATCAGATTTGAAGAAAAAAATTTATACAAGTCCGTGGAGCTTAGCAAACTAGGCAAATTTTTAAGTTTCAAAAGTTAACCTTGAACTTCGTGATCGCTGGTTCCAAGGGTGCATAAAAAAAATGAATTTCGGATTTATAAAGCTGAGGTTCTAAGCTTCAATTTAAAAAAAAATTGATAGGAACACGATGATTTTTCGCTGTGCTACAAGCTTTCAAAGTTTGGTAATTTTTAGAGGAAAACAAGTTGTTGCATTAATTTTGTTGAGGATTGTATATTGTAATTTATAAATGTGAACTTCGTGTCACAATTTTAGACTTTCCAAGCTATTTATAATTTGTAAAAAAAAAAAAAAATAATTAATATTTATTATTATGAATTGTATATTCTCTAAAATAATTGTTTAAAAACTGAAACAATGTATTAGTGTATGCAGAACTCACTGTTCTCAATCTATTATTACTGCTCACTTTACCAGTGAGATCTCATTCTGAATTCGCGCACTGGATCTATAATCTCAATGCAAAATCGAAACTATTGTAAAGTATACTGAGAGAAGATTCGCACTGTAGCCGCCCGGGGCCCCGCGCTGTAGCGCTACCACGGCTACCGTGCTGATACTACACCATTCGCCGAAGCTCTGCCATCCGGCCCAGCCAGAGAGCTGCGCTCTCTGCACGAGAGACAGCTGAAGCACCAATGTGAAGATACACACTCATGTCTTTTTCTGCTATAATTAATATGATTATAAAAATGTGTTAAGGTTTTAAGGAAAGTTTTGAAGGTTAATTACTAACAGTCCGAACAGTTTTATATACAGTCGATTATGATTTTCAATAATTATTTTCAAAATTTTTGCATCTGAATGTGTTACCCGAGGGGACATTAAAATATCTACTGTTTGTCTTAAGTATTTGAATAGTTCCCAAGCTTCATCAGTTTGGGGAATCATATCGCCAATGATTAGTCCCAAATATCGCACCAAGCATAATATTTCAGATGCAGACATTTTTAAATGTAATCTCTTATTTTTTAATTGTTTTGTTGTTAGTTCTGGAGGAAGGTTACTCTCTGATGAACCATATTCAAAAGCTTTTATTCGATTATTTAGTAATTCTAAACTAAAGTACTCTTTGTTAAAAACTAAATCATATATTATCGAACCTAGATCGTATAGACACACACCCTCTAACACATCAGCATCATGTCGACACAAAAATTTTGAATAACATTAAAATTATTAACTTTATTAAAAACGCATCGCTCTTTTACTCCAGTTTCACTTTAATTTCTTAACGTCACATCATTTTCATAGTTCTCCATGTTTTTTATAAATGATTCATTTTTTGCGGTTAAGGTTAGCTGTTATTTCTTTAGAAGCTTTACATATTCTGCAAAATAATTTGATCGAAAACATTCTACGAAGCCAAGAATACTATTGAGACCTTGATTATCGCCTAATATCATAACTAATTGAAATTTAACTACTGGTGCAACTCCATTAACAACAACGGAAATTCCAGTTGCTTGAAGAAAATTTAATTCGTCTATCAAAATACTGAATATTCTTTCATTAGAAGTTTTCTTTTTATCATCTGCATAAATTAGAAGAGTAAAAAATATGCTGCTTAATTTTGATGCTTTATTTGGAGTAAGGCAACCTATTGAAGTATATAATGCACCGAATTTATTTACTACAGCATGACCTCCCATAGCATTACCTGTTTCTAATTCATCATAAAAAATGAAAAGTGGTAATATTATTTTATTTTTATCAAAATTAGCCGATAACTCAAGCCACAAGTTTGACTGAATAACATTTGACACAATGTTTTTTTCTTTACTTAAATTATTCATGTATGCAATAGTTTCATCAAGCATTCCTGGAATTTCTAAAAATAGCTTTAATGATTTTTGTAAAGGAACATAAATACCATATAGAAAATTCGGCGCAAGCTTCGTTTCATTTCCAACAATTTTATCTACAAATGTCTCACCAATTCTATATTCATGATAATCAACTAGCCCATTTTTCTTTAATAATGTTAACCGCTTAGACTCCGATGATACTTCTTCAAATACTGAGCTATATGATTGAAAACACGAATTTATTTGACTTATCGCGGATTCTGATATGTTTTCTTTTTTTAATACTGCCATAATATCGTTTTTTAATGCATTAAGTAAAACATTACGGGTAAAGTTTTTTAGAAAATTAATCACGTCTGTAACGCATTTTCTAGGTAGGCTTGAATTACCGTATAATGATAAAATTAAAATTAAAATGTGCTGAAATATTACCTTGGAATCCATTTTACATGCTTAGCATAAATGTGTCTAAAGATTTAGCTAATCGCTACAGCGATTCTTGTGCTAATGTTCCAATAAAATATCACAAAATTATGTTTAAAATATTATTTCTAGAATAATAAAATTGATAGTTGGTAGCGAGTAGAAAAAATATTAGTTTCAATATCACTAAAATTTTAAAATTAAAAAATTAAATTGAATTGCTATTTAATTAAAAATGTATCTGGTAATAAATAATATTAAATAATAGTAAACAATATTATATAGATTAACATTTAATACTTTAAATCTGTACAAAAATATACAAGTGATGTTAATAAAAAGTTCAAAGTTTCTTTAATGTAAGAATAATTTTCGATACTGCTGCATATACTTTGACGTCACTTAAGCCATATACCTTTTTCGCAATAAAACCCCACACATGGTCACATAAACATGGGTAGGAGCGTAACGTCAAAATGCATTGGAAACAAGTTTCAATGCCTTTTACTGGGCTATTAACCGAATAGATTTCGTCTTTTAATATTACGCAAGTGTGTGTTATATTTTCAATTGGTCCAATAATAGTTACATACGGGAACTCGCCGTTATCTGAAATTTTCAGCCACTCTTCAAACAGTGACCTCTCCTCGTTAAAATTAGCTGCATTCTACATAAATACAATAAATAAAGTTAATTAAAAATTTGTAAATTTGATTCATTTTATTACATAATATTAAAATTAAAAACTAATTTTCTCACCTCAACGTGCAAAATAAAAGATTTTGAAATCTCAGATCTGGAAACAGTAACTACAATTTCCGGTGAATCTTGTGATTTAATTTTATATGCTTTTGACACTGCCAAACACTTGGGACGTAACAATAATGCTAATACATTATTATGTGTCTTTACAATTAAAATTAAATGTTTAGATTTAAAAAATAACTAAATAACAAAAAATAATTAAATAAATATATGCAATGCAATCGTACAAATGTAATGAAGAAATAATTACATACTTTCATCAATTAAGAACTCGTACTTTTTATAAAAGTCTTGTACTTCTCTAATCTTATTTTTTTTTAGACAAAATCAATAGCTGTTGTGCAATCATAGGCGAGAGGTTAGAGAATACCGAATTATAACGAATATCCTTGTTAAGTTTTCCTGTTTCAATTTTTTCTCTGACTATGGGTTAAAAATCAGACTGCAGCTGTTGACAAAAATTATATCAAAGATTATATCTACAAATATTTTAGTAATAGTTCATAGAATAAAATTAAATATTCACCAATGTTACTCCAAGTGGTGGACGTAGACATGTAAAACTAGATAAATATTTTTTTAAAGCAGCTTTTGATTTTTTTTGTACATCTACAGTCAGAGTTTTAACTCTTTCAATGAAAGAATTTTCCCATGCTGTAAGTATTTCTGTAGCAGTATATTGATCAGAATTTTCTGGGTCAATCAAACACTGTAAACTATTTTTTACAATGCAAAGAATATAATTTTAAATATTTTATACAATATTACATAGTTCTATACCTATTCATATTTTGAATAATGGTATTATATATCTGCAATACGTGGAGTCTGTTCAATATTGATGGTATCACTGTCGTCCACACTTTGCAATAGTCCAGCTTCTCTTAATTCTTTGCGGATACTTTTATAATGGTTATACAGACAGCCTCTAGCATTTTTGCTGCTACCATCATTACCATGAGCATATGGTATAAAAAATAGGTCTGGATTTTCCGTAGGAAATAATTCCACAATTTGCTGTTGTAGATCTTTGAATTGATCAGACGTTAGACTACACAAAAAATGTTGTATTTTTATTTGTATCTTATGCTACGTATTCTTTCTTTTGCTATTCTTTTGTCTGTACATTTTTAGAAATAAGAAAATGAAAAAATTATTAAGTGTAATAAGTATACAAAAAGTATAAAAAATATAGGCAAAAATTAATACCTGTACAATTCTGATACACCATGAATTAATATTATTAATTAATTCAATGCCTATCACATTACGCATGACCATGTTTATATAAATTAATTATTTTAGTTCATTGTAATAAAACTTACTTGTAATTACGGCTTCGATTCTGCTTGGCCAGAATTATATTATCTTTTAATCTGTGATAATTCATTTCCTTTAATTTTGCATACCTCTTTATTATTATCTGACCAGACAGATTTTCTGGATGATTCAGGAAATGAAACGACTCATTTTGTTTGTATTCGAAGGTTTCTAAAAGCATTTGAAATAAAACAATTAATTATTAAATTTATTATATCAGTGCGTTTATACAAAATTGGTGTTCAAAATCATATACAAATATTAGTTATGATAATAATTAAAAAGAAGTATGGTACACGTAACAAAAATGTAAATAAATTATTAAAGCAGTAAAAATTATAAGCCTTATATGATTTGTATTCTTATATTATAATACATGTATACCATACCCACCGCAATAGAAGTATTTTTCAATACCAAAATTCACTCAACGTTCATCATCATTCTTTTTAATGTTATTAAATGTGGTGCATGCAGAAATGTTAATTGTTAAAATGATAAATCTAAAGTCACCTGTACAAGCAACCGTTTCAATCACTTCAGACTCAAAATTCATCCTTTCATTCTCATCAGTACTACAATTAGCAGTATCAGACAAAATACTTATATCATTTTTATCAATAGTGCTGTCTGTTTCACTTACTATTATCATTGATTCGTCCAAAGATTGATTTTTATTTATTTGTGCAGTTTTGTAATTATATAATTTTAAAATAAAATCTAATGCACCAGGATAGTCTTTTAAAATATTTTGGATTTGATCATTTGATAATTCAAAAAATGATTTATCAGTCACATCACTCGCTAGGAAAACAAGGCAAATGAAATAGTAAAAAAAGTACGAAAAGAAATAAAGTATATACGATGTATACAAATAAGCTCATGCGTGTATGATACCAAACATAACCATCAAACATATATAAATAATGTGTATATAATACTTACATAAAAATACTTGATGCGGGAACCTACATCCGTTTCTCACCATAAAATCTTCCATATTCTTAGACACAATAAAATAATTCTGCGATCACAATAAAATAAAACGCGGGAATGAAAAATTTCACGCCCGACGCGGAATAAGGCGGGCTGCACGTGTGCGAAGAAAAGGGAGCGCTGAGTCTCTATATTCTCCGACACGATGCTATACGCAACCTGACTAAAGCGTTCTGACCGCCGGAGCGCTGCTGCCCGGTGCCGGAATGCTGTAGCCCGATACCGACGTAAAGCTGCTATACACGTATTTCGTATAGCTGCCTACCCTCGTCGGACGGCTAAACCACGGACCTTCTCTCAGTGCAGAGAAAAAGAGAGTGAGAGGGTGGCGCAGCGAACGCCGCCAAGAGTAAGTACTTACAGTACTTTTCCGATGGCTTGCAAGCGGTAAACCACGTAAGTACGTGCGTGTATGTGAGTCGCGAACGTTTTGCCGCGCATTCTCTGCCTTCTCGGTTCGCGTGGATTTTATATTGTTTGTATACTTGAATTGAATTTAAGAATAAATAGATTAACATTAGTTTCACGTCGTTCGGTATTTATGCGATACTCCTTAATTTTTCCCCTTAATATCCCATGATTACCGCCGCCTCCGCGGCACAGTAGAAAAGCGTTTCTACTGTGCGTTATATCTGAGCAGCAGGACTTGCGAGCTTTGCACGGTGCTCGCAAGCATTTTTCTGAACTATGGGAAGGGAGACTCTTCAAGACAGTCTCGTTATTGTCAACGATAGCTATTCAAGCCTGAACAGCGTGAAAATCAAGCAGAGGTATTCCAATTCAACGAGTATAGAGGTAGGAGCGAGAACGTAATCAGGTTCTCGCAAGAGGGATAAACAGTCTCGTTACAGTATAAAATATAATTTAAAGAGCCTAAGTGTAAAAAAGGGCAGTGTAATAAATTAACACAAGATGAATAGATGTACACACTCAAAACACTGAAACACAAAAAAAGCAAAAAAATATTTAAATACTTTTAATTACAAGTTTTAAAATTGAAAATAAAGAAAACAAAATTATAAACAATTATATATTTTAAGTACTAATACTATAAATTTTGTTGTAATTTTATCGTTCATATTGTGCGATATAATTAATACACGTGGATAATTAACTAAGTTCATTGCCACGCGCGCGCGAGGGAAGCATCTGCCTGGAGGCTCCGGTTTGACAGAGACAGAGAGATAACGCGATCGGAAAGATCAGCGCACGCGCTTTCAGGACTCGAGAGAGAAACCGCAGCTTTTGCCGGAGACGGACGCGTGAGAAAATATACGGTGTTTCGAGCGATCTGGAAATTGACGTCTATTGTAGATGTAAATAGTGTGGGTGAGAATGTCAATTCCGAGACTTCGCGGACTTACGGTAAGACGAGAGTCCCACAACTCAGTCAGAGCTTGCGGGTGAATGGACCAGCCAGACGTTCATAAGCTAGGAGCGGAGCTCGGTTTCATCTAGGAACACTCCTCGCACCAAGTAAGTACGCTTGCATTTTTGCGTGGCGAAGGTATTAAAGCGTACAGAGTGATTGAACACCGTTTCAATCACTCTCTTTTTGAATCTGTTTCTTTTTCTTTCATATTGTTGCTCGGTTACGAGAACAGTGCTTGTGCACCGGCAGACCACTATGTAAGCGTATAAGGTCGCGCTAGTAAACATGTGTCGACTTTACACAGAGTTTCAGCAGTCGAGACTCACGCGTATTAAAGACTTGAAACGAGCAGTTCGGAATACTGCTCGAAATATTATAATGCGAGTGCACGAGGCACTCGATCTCGAAGAATATTCTGATATTTAAATTCATATACGGTGTGTGCGTTCGAAGGTACCAACCAGCGCGCATGCACTAACACCTCCGCGTTTTTATTGTGCACTGATTATTACAGACGAGAAAACGTCCAATCATAAATTGAATCCCTTGGTACATAATTCATTAAATATCTCGTATTTAATCTGGGCCCCGATTACCACCATTCTTCGCGTGAGTTCTAGCTGACTAGAAAAGTAGCCTGTACAACGCATATACTGAGTAGCTGAGCTCGGCGAGGAGAGCCGGCGGTGTGCGTGCTGTGTGGCGCTCGCACTCATAGACACACACACATCGAAGTATAAGCACGTAATACTCACGTTAAGAACGGGTCGCGGGAACTGGTAGTGCGAGCTGACGTCGGGCGTATTTGATACGCCCCGAGGTAAGTACTTGGAGCGTTCGATGTACATATATCGGAGGAGGATACTCTGATTTTCCACATAAAGAACCCCGATATACCTGGCGCCCTGTACGTGTGGTTTGGGAAAGGACACGTGGCGTGAAATTTGAAAAGTTAGAATACAATAATAATTAGGTATTCTTATAATTTTGCTAGGTGGTTGGCGAAATTTTAATTTTTGTTGCACGTAAGCGTAATAGTGAGGAACACCGAGGGGGAGGAGAAAGAACGTATTTACCCTCACTTTAGTCAGATGAGAGAGAAAGAGAGCTGTAATTTGCGGCGAGTGCTCCCTAGAAAGAAACGTCAGACACTGTGAAAAAGTGCAGAGATTGCGACGGATTTTTTAAATCATAACACAGCCACACAAAAAAAATGTGTCGAGACCAGGGGATACGACATGTATAGTCTATAGTATTTCAACCTCCTCAATCCGAATCGGGAGTTTGTTTGACCCTATCACATCAGGGTCAAGGTCATGTCAAGATCAAATGGAGTAAAACCCGCTTAAACGATAGTAACCACCATCCTTGTAGGTTTTTGGGGTCGCTGAATCTGAATCTGAGCTCTGCTTGACCTCAGGAGGACTGTACCAACGTCTTTTCAAGGTCAAATTAATCAAAAGAAATTTAAGTGGCGAAACCACCATCCATGACTTGTATTTCATTTACCACACATGATGAGCAATTCACACTTGACATCTATTTATTTCATAAGATTGTGACTCTGTATTGAATGAAAAATATACTATCGTAGGCATTAGCGAAACCCCATGTATAGAACAAGGAGGTTGCGCTAGCAGATTGTGTATACAGCCCTGATAAGGGCTGTTTAGTACGTTTTTGTACATCATGTGAAAGGGTACTTTGTATTCAAGAACAGCGTGATGAGCACAGCTCGGGGCAGTGTATAGGATTCCTCGCAAAGAAATAGACTTTATTAATATATATAACAATGAGTCGTTTATTCATAGATTTTTATAGAAATATTTACATATATATGTGTTACATATGCTATTTCAACGTAGCTATATAATTTTATGTTATCAATTTCGAATATTTCCGCGATATGCGTCGTGGCTCTCGCATCGATCCTATGCGCACCCTATGTCGCGCATGCTACACCTAGTACAATTTTAATATGTAGTAATGCTTTTCGTGATTTGACAAGTTTATGGCTTCATGCCAGGCCGCGCGCGCAACTATGCCTCGCGATGACTCAGCTGTAGTCAGCTGATACTGAGTTTACTCGTTAGCAGCTGATCGCGCTGCACTTTATACGTCAGCTATCCGAGCTGCATTATCGTTTTATATATTAGCCACCTGTGTCCCAGCTAAGTGGAGTGTCGACAAGTGTGTAAGTCTTTGCGAATAAAGTTCGGAGTTTCTCCTTGCGGATAACCCTCCGGAAACTGACTTCGTGCCAAGTTCTCCACGAAGGATAAGTCGGCGGTGAAACTCAGCGCCGTACTCGTGAGAATCCGACTTGGTGTCTTGGAGAGGGTCGATTTTTTTTAACACTCGTTGGAAAGTGTACTTTAAGATGGTACTTGTGGTTTTTTTAAAAAAAATTTTTGGTGATCCAGGCAAACGTGCAAACTATTGCGTTTTTTCAGAAAAAAAGTTGGTAGGCCTGATTAAGACATAGCAATGTGGCATTGTCTCGCGGCTATTGGATATCATTTTTTCCTGAAAGTGCACATAATTCCCTACAAAAATAAAAAAAAAATTATCTTAATTAATACGATGAAAATTGACCGAGTTACAAGCATTTGAAAAATGCCAATTTTTCGATGAAAAATTTTGTTGCGATAATTTTGTTGCGCAGTGTAGTTTATTACGTATTGTTTTAAAAATTACTATGTTACATTTTATAGTTTTATGGAATCATTTAATTATAAAATAAGGAGAAATGCAGAAAGTTTAGTTACATCGTTACATATCAATTTATCTAATGTTAATATTAATCAAACATATAATAATTAACGTAAAGTTTATTAAGGCAGGTTTGCGGTGGATTTTTTGGAAAAATCATTTTTTTTTTATTTCATTATTCGATAGCAATACTATCTAGAAATGAGGAAGCTGAAGGAGTTATATATGGAGCTGACATCGCTGATTGAGTGTAAGACCCTTTTTTTCTCAAATTTTCATTAAAAAAAACTTTGAACGCGTTTTTCTCGAAACAATGCTTTTCAACTCTATCGACACGAT
>UELV01169185.1:0-11041 GCA_900490015.1 Megastigmus stigmatizans | reverse complement strand
GCTTAAGACATCAAAAAACTTCGATGTCAATTATTTCCATGTATATTTTATTGCTCAATACGAATACGGCATTAATTTTTTATCTTTACATTTCAGAACGTCCCTAACCTCAAAAAACTGTAAAAATAAGCAGTTTTACGTGATTTAGAGTCGCTTAATTCATAAAAAAAAAACGTCCATGTCATCTTATTTGAATGTATTTTTCTTCGCTGAATTCGAATATGGCCTTAATTTTTCATCATTACATTTCAGAACGTCCGTCATCTCGAAAAATTGTAAAAATATTCAGTGTTACGTTATTTAGACACTTAAAACATAAAAAAAATTCGATGTCAACTTATTTCAATGTACGTTTTGTCTTTGAATGCGAAAATGGTCTTAATTTTTTATCATTAAATTTCAGAAACTCCCTAACCTCAAAAAACTGTAAAGAGAAGCAGTTTTGCGTGATTAGAGTCGCTTAAGGAATAAAAAAACTTCGATGTCATCTTAGTTCCATGTATTTTTCATCGCTGAATTCGAATATGGCCTTAATTTTTATGATTAAATTTCAGGACCTCCCTAACCTCAAAAAACTGCAAAAATATGCAGTTTTAAGTGATTTAGAGTAGCGTAAGACATCAAAAAACTTCGATGTCAATTATTTCCATGTATCTTTTATTGCTCAATGCGAATACAGCCTTAATTTTTTATCATTAAATTTCAGAACCTCCCTAGCCTCAAAAAACTGTAAAAATATGCAGTCTTAAGTGATTTAGAATCGCTTAAGCAATCAAAACACTTCGATGTGAACTTATTTCCATGTATTGTTTATCGCTGAATACGAATATGGCTTTCATTTTCCATCATTACTTTTCAGAGCGTCCCTAACCTCGAAAAACTGTAAAAATATTCAGTTTTATGTTATTTAGACACTTAAGACATAACAAAACTTCGATGTCAACTTATTTCAATGTACGTTTTATCTTTGAATGCGAATATCGTCTTAATTTTTCATCATTACATTTCAGAACCTCCCTAACCTCGAAAAACTGTAAAAATATTCAGTTTTACGTTATTTAGACACTTAAGATATAAAAAACTTTCGATGTCAACTTATTTTAATGTACGTTATATCTTCGAAAGTGAATATGGTCTTAATTTTTTATCATTAAATTGCAGAACCTCCCTAGCCTCAAAAAACTGCAAAAATATGCAGTTTTAAGTGACTTAGAGTAGCTTAAGACATCAAAAAACTTCGATGTCAATTATTTCCATGTATTTTTCAATGCTGAATACGAATACGGCATTAATTTTTAGCTTTACATTTCAGAGCGTCCCTAACCTCAAAAAACTGTAATAATAAGCAGTTTTACGTGATTTAGAGTCGCTTATATAATAAAAAAAACTTCGATATGAACTTATTTCCATGTATTGTTTATCGCTGAATACGAATATGGCTTTGATTTTCCATCATTACTTTTCAGAGCGTCCCTAACCTCAAAAAACTGTAAAAATATTCAGTTTTTTGTTATTTAGACACTTAAGACAAAAAAAAACTTCGATGTCAACTTATTTCCATGTATTTTTTATTGCTGAATACGAATACGGCATTAATTTTTTATCTTTACATTTCAGAACGTCCCTAACCTCAAAAAACTGTGAAAATAAGCAGCTTTACGAGATTTAGTGTCGCTTAAGACATCAGAAAACTTCGATCTCAACTTATTTCCATGTATTTTTGATCGCTGAATGCGAATATAGCCTTAATTTTTTATCATTAATTTTCAGAACCTCCCTAGCCTCAAGAAACTGTAAAATTATGCAGTTTTACGTGATTTAGAGTCGCTTAAGATATAAAAAAACTTCTATGTCAACTGATTTCCATGTATTTTTCATCGCTGAATGCGAAGATGGTCTTAATTTTTTATCATTAAATTTCAGAACCTCCCTAACCTCAAAAAACTGTAAAAATAAGCAGTTTTACGTGATTTAGAGTCGCTTAAGCAATCAAAAAACTTCGATGTCAACTTATTTCCATGTATTTTTTATCGCTGAATACGAATATGGCTTTCTTTTTCCATCATTACCTTTCAGAGCGTCCCTAACCTCAAAAAACTGTAAAAATATGCAGTTTTACGTGATTTAGAGTCGCTTAAGTCATCAAAAAACTTCGATGTCAACTTATTTCCATGTATTTTTTATCGCTGAATACAATATGGCCTTTGTTTTCTATCATTACTTTTCAGAGCGTCCCTAACCTCAAAAAACTGTAAAAATATACAGTTTTACGAGATTTACAGACGTTGAAGACATAAAAAATTTTCGTTGTCAACTTATTTCAATGTACTTTTCATCTTACTATACGAATATAAGACTATTTTTGACCAAAGACACTGCAGGTCATTCCTAACCTCCGAAATTTCTTCGAAAATTCAGTTTTGCACGTTTTGTGGTCTCTTAAGGCATCGAGAAATTTTGGTTTAACCTTTTTCCTGTACAATTTTTATCGTTGAATACTAATATGACCTTATTTTTGATCGTTCTCTCAGCAACTTATATCTAATCTCTAAAAATTCTCAAAAAAAGAAGTTTGACGAGTTTTACATCCCGTCAAGATGTAGCAACGTTAATTCTTTGCAGCATACATTTTCTAGAAGTTAAATATTTTAGAAGTAACACAATTTTAGGGCTTTTCGGTATCTTGGATTATGAATGTGTAGTCATATTTGCGAATTACAAGGTCACTAATTTAATATGTCGAACTTCCTGAAAAAATGGAAATTTTATGGTAGTATTTAAAAGAGAATCTCTACGTGCTAGTCTCCAAGCGAAACCAAATCGTGCTATTTTGAGCTCTGCTGATCTATTTAACTGGGCAAATAGATAGTTCAACAAGATGAAAATTTTTTATTATAGTGCGGAGAAACATATAAAAACACAGAAATTCCTTTCACAGAGATTCTCGAAGGCCTTACGGGTCTATAACATTCTAAGTTGTCTTGGATTTCTTGTCGAGAACAAAAACTAACATGTGAGTCGATGTTCTGGTGATGTTAAACCGCTCACTACTATATAATATAAAGATTAATATTCTTTGAAAACACGATCGGAATAACAATGGTTAAACATCCTGAAATATGAGAGGGAAGGAGGCCCATATTAAAAAGTTCTCTAAATCGTGAGAGGCAAGGAGACTCACGTTTAACTAGGCATAGGTTAAACTAAAATTTCACGATGTATTAAGAGACTAGAAAGAGTGTAAAACTGCATTTCCGAAGAGATTTCGGAGGTTAGGAATGACCGGCAGTGTCTTTGGTACAAAATGATGTCATATTTGTATTCAAAGATAAAACGTACATTGAAATAAGTTGACATCGAAATTTTTTTATGTCTTAAGTGTCTAAATAACGTAAAACTGTATATTTTTGCAGTTTTTGAGGTTAGGGACGTTCTGAAATATAATGATGAAAAATTAAGGCCATGTTCGTATTCAGCAAGAAAAAATACATGGAAATAAGCTTATACAAAAATTTTAAGACATCTTAAGAGATTGTTAGCATCTCATGTCTACTCCCTCAGAGTGATCTGAGCTACATTCAGCCGCCATATTGAAAATTTCAATTTGAATTTCAAAAAATACCATGCGGCATTCGGAAGAGTATAGTTTAAGGAAAATTTTGGTATAACTTATGTATCCATTTATTGCGCTGAATTTCGTTCAACTCGCTGTGCCCGATGACGTGAACCGTCTCGTATATATATGTGTGTGTATATATTTTTATGTGTGTGCGAATGTAGCAGTGTACTTGTGCTTGCCCATTTTTTTTTGCTGTGTTTTGCGTGCTTATAATATTTTATGCAGCATTATCTTAAAACTAAAAAGCATAAGCGAATTATTTCTGCTCAATATGAGACTTGCGTAAGCGATTAATGTACACTATTTTATTTTTCGATTCGCTCAACTAGATTTTGACATTTCCATTATTGAATACGTCCAACACTAAATATGGTCCTGAGTATTGATTACCAAATTTGTGTGGTTTAGGCCCCTTTTATAGCCAGACGTACTCCACTATTTGCAAAGTTGTAGGGTTAACCTTTCTGTCATAATACTCTTCCGATTTTAATTTTGCCTTCAACAGATTTTTCTGAGCTATTCCTTGTCGAGAACTAAGGCGCGTGGCCAGCTCTTTTATATACCCCCGTAGATCAGCAGTAAATCCTCCGCCTCTAGTGGGTCACTGGTCGGAGTTCTAGCTAGTCTTCCGAATACTAACTCAAAGGGCGTGCGCCAGGTAGACTCACTGACACTTGTGTTAAAATTAATGGTCGATAGCTCTATATATTCGTCCCAGTCTACCTTATTGGCTTGAACGAAAAATTTTACAAATTCCATTAGACTTAAATGTAATCTTTCCAGAGAACCGTTTGTTTAGGGGTGAAATGCAGTGGTATTTATTTGTTTAATTTTAAATCGCTTAGCGACCCGTCTCATTAATTTACTCATAAAATCCGTTAAGATTACGCGTGGCACCCCGAAAACGCTTATAACCTTCTTTATTAATCCATTTGCAACGTCTACAGGAGTATTCGTTATTAATGATTCTACAATCGCAAATTTTGTCAGTTGATCCTGAAATTTTAAGATGTATTCATTTTCTTTTTCTGTTTTGGGTAAAGGTCCCACTATATCCATACTAATGCGCTCCATTGCATGCGAGCCGGTGTTAGTTATGATTATTGGCGCACAAGTTTTCACTCTTGCTAACTTCTTTAATTGTCATTTTCTAATGAAATCTTGCACTTCTTCTTTTAATTTCTCCCAGTTATAATTCTGCTTAATTCGTTTGTAAGTTTTTGTCACTCCCCGGAGTCCTCCTACTGCTGTGCAATGAGCTTATCTTATTATTATCTCTCTATCTTCCGCAACTGGATATCGAATTAAACCCAGGCCTATTATTAATTTTGTGTCTGTTTCAATTAATGCTTTCTTTATTTTTCTGAGTACCTCTTCCCATTTCATATTTTCTATAAATTCCGTTTTAGCTATGCTTATCGATTGAATTTTTAGTGTTTTCAAAAGTTCCTTTAAATTGTTGCTGAGCTGTACTATATTATTATTAATCAGCGATAGTCCAATGAGTGCTTCTTTGCGAAGTGCCAGTGCTATATGTACTTTTGAATTGACTTTAGTAACTCTAGAAACTCCAATCTCCAGGTCCCTGTATCGTGGTAACTTATTTTGCAGTTTCAATTGCCTGGTTCCGTCATCGCACGGCTCTCCAGTGGTCGTGATAAAGTATAAATAATTGTCCTTGCGCATAAACAATTTTTCCCTTGTATTTATTGGAGTTATGTTTAGCGTGTTTTCGTTACTGTCCGTATTCACTTGCCAAGGCAGCTCTTCCAGTGTTCCCGCCCCATCTGACTCATTCTCCCGAGACGCGATTGGAGAGCTGTACGGATCTTCGTTATTTCCTGCGTCTTCGTGAGAACCTGCCTCGTCGAAATTTTCTCCTTCATCTGCATTCTCCTTTTCTTGCTGCGTGTGACTCATTTGTGCTTCTGCGTCTACCTCATGAGTTTTCTCTAATTCTTTCACTTTTGGCAGTGTCGTTTCGATGCATTCCTTCTCGACGTCTTGGAGTGGTTTATGTCTTCCTTCTGTTGACTTCTGGTGCTTGCGAGGAAGTAATGCTTTTATTGCTTCTTTGTATTTGTCGCTCACTTGGCGTCCCGTTCGTTCTCGAGTGGTCATACCTGCATCTGGCTGGTTTCTTCAGTGATCATCAAAACTCTTTCCACTGGGTTTCTAGATAGAGCATCTGCCACGTTTAAACGCCCCGGTCTGTATATGATTTCGAAATCGTATTCTGCAAGCAGCAGTCGCTATCGCATTGCACGCGAGTTGAGATCTTTGTGTGTTTGTAGTCAGACAAGCGGCCTATGGTCGGTTATGAGAAAGAATCGTCTTCCAAAAAGATATGGTCTGAAATGTTTAATGCAGTAGACCAGTGCCAGTCCTTCTTTATTGAAGGTGATCTAGCGTTTTTCTACATCCGTTAATACTCTTGAAACGGATGCGACTGGTTGGTCGCTGCCTATTTTTCCTTGCGAGACAATTCCTCCCACAGCATATCCCGATTCGTCGGTCGTCAAATTGAAACTTTATTCGAAATTTGGAAAAATGAGGATAGGCTTCTTGTGTTTTCTGCGTCCATACGAATTCAGCGTCTTGTTTTAATAAATCGGTTAATGGCTTAGCGATTTTAGAGAATTGATTAATAAATCTTCTATAATATCCTACCAATATTAGAAATTCCTTGATATTCTTTTGATTTTTTGGTTTTGGATAATAATCTACCGCTTCTAATTTTCGCGGATCAGGCTTGACACCTTGCGCACTTATTAAATGGCCTAAATATGTTACTTCTTGCTTGAAAAATTCGCATTTTTCCGGTTGCAACTTTAGTACTCCTTTGCGTAATCTTAAAAACAAATTTTCCAATCGTTTCATGTGTTCATCCAAGGTTCGCGAGTAAACAATTATATCGTCGATGAAACAGAAAAGTTCCTTATTTAGTAAGCCTGCGAGTGCTATTGTGAGTGTGCGTGAAAACGTTGCAGGGATTGTAGCCAAAACTTCCTCGATTAAAATGATATAAACCTCCATTAGTTACAAATGCAGTTTTATGCCTATCTCATTTATCAATTTCTAGTTGATGATATCCTGCAGCTAAGTCGAAAACTGAAAAATATTTAGATCCCCCTAGTTGATCCAAAATATTGTTAATGTTAGGTAGAGGGAATTGGTCATCTAATGTTTTTGCATTTAGTTTTCTATAGTCGATTACCATCCGATATCGTTTATTGCCCTGTAAATCCTCCTTTTTGGGTACTAGAAAACATGGGCTCGCGTACGACGATGTCGATGGCTCAATTATTCCCTTTTCTAGCAGTTCGTTTACCTGCTTTTGAATTTCCTCTTTATATACGGGAGGTAGGCGGTACTGTTTCGATGTTATTGGGATATCGTCAGTGGTCGGTATAGTGAGTTTGAGAATTGGGATAGCTGTAAGTTTCTCACCCGGAATATAAAAAATATCGCTGAAATTTGCTATAATTTTTCTATTTCAATTTTTTCTATAGGCGATAAATGATCTAGACGCAGTAATTGTTTAACCTCTTTTATCCTACTATTGCTTGCGCATTCTTTAATGCACAAAATTCTCCTTTTTCCTTTCTCGAATTTTGCAGCCTTATTTTTTAACAGTTTTTTAATTCTTGTAGCTACTTCCCAGATTTTTTCTATTTCATTTTTGCTAGTTTCACTAGATAAAGAACCCAATTCAATGTAGAGTTTCAGTGTATGCAGCGCCAGGCTTGCTTCCCCTGCTATACGTGCACATAATTCGTTTTTCTAAATTTTAGGCATGACTTTCTGGATTAATATTTCCATATCTTTTGTATTCTCGTATAACACTCCGTTATTTTTTATTCCTTCGCTGCAGAGTTCTTGCAATAAGCACATTTCTTCAAATAGAGTTTCTTCTTCACACATTTCTCCTTGTTTGTTCTGACTAATTTTTGCTTTTGATTTAAATTGTGATATTGGATTTTCCATATTATTGCATTCCTTCCCCCCTTTCTCGGAAAAATTATTCAAAACGGATTTTGACGCTTTATAGCAGAGATTCGTATTACTCTGCGTGTTTGCGGGGCTTTCATTTATAACTCTACTTTCATAGTTAAAGCTTAGAATTTGCGTAGAATGTCCATCTAATTCTTGTATTATAATATTATTTTCGGACTTAAGTTTTGGAACTTGCTTAGAGTTTTCTTTTAATTCTTGTTTATTAATATCATTTTTAGATTTAGGAATTTGCTTAGAATTTTCTTTTAATTCTTGCTTTATAAAATCGTTTTTAGATTTAGGAATTTGCGTAGAATTTTCTCTTAATTCTTGCTTTATTATATCATTTTTAGATTTAGGAATTTGCGTAGAATTTTCTTTTAATTCCTGCTTTATAGTATATATTTTCACTCGGGTGAGATTTTGACTTAGATTTTGAATTTGAATTTGAATTTGCTTCCATATTAGTACTTATATTACAATCCGAGTTCGTATACAGACTAGAATTAGAATTCGAATTCGTAAGGTAATTAGTAATTAATTTAGGATTTTCATTTGATTTGGAGATTGAAGAATTTGATTTTGATTTAGAACTTGGATTTACCTCCGATTTTGATTTCGATTTAGAACTTGGAATTATATCCGAATTTGATTTCGATTTAGAACTTGGAATTATATCTGAATTTGATTTTGATTTAAATGTAGAGTTTGATTTAGAGTTTGGTTCCGAAACCCAATTCGCGTCCGAATTTAATTTCGTTTTCTTTTCTGTATCCATTTCAGAATTCGATTTTGACTGTTTTTGGAAATCTAAATTCTTTTCCGAATTTGATTTTCCTTTTGAACCCATTTCAGAGTCCGATTTTGACTGATTTTGAAAATATAAATTCTTTTCAGAATTTGATTTTTCTATTGAACCCATTTCAGAGTCCGATTTTGACTGATTTTGAAAATTTCTGTCCGATTTTGTTAAGGAGCTGTAGTACTCTGTGTTTATATTTCTTTCCCTCTTTTCGAACATTTGACCCCTTTCCTCACTTTTATGGTTCCTTTGTTCCGAAATTGCGGGTTCGTCCTCAAAGTTTCCAGCTGCGTCGTTTACAGCTTTTAAACAGCGCACTTCTGCTCGTTCATTATCTTCTACGAACGAAATTTCTTGTGCTCCGACTACTAGATTTCTGTTCAGGTAGTCTATTTTGGCTCCTCGTTGAGCAAAGAAATCGCTGCCTAATAATCCCTCTTCTTTAATCGGAAAATTACTTTCCACAATATGAAATTCTATTAAGAAATTTGGAAATTGTATACTTATTTTACCGAGCGTAAATATGCTGTTATTTGTGATCCCTTGTAATTCTAGAATTTCATTTTAATTTATTGTTACATTGTTACCTAAATTATTTATTTTTAATAAATTTGGCCCTGCGCCTGAGTCGAGGAGTAACAACATTTGTTTATTATTTATTGGATTTTTTAATGGGATTATTGGCGATTTAATATTTTTACTTAAATGAACATTTCTTTTGATGATGATTGCTGTGCCTGCTCGTTTTTTGGGCATGATCCATAACTGGTCTCCCCTCTTACGCCCTGTAGACGGGGACTTTGTCCGTTTCCCGCTTGCTGATCTCGGACTTGGTTATCAAATTTTCTTTTTCTACATTCCTCTTGTATATGTCCTTCCTTCTTGCAATACTTGTATATTACCGGTTCGAATTTTTGTTTTTCGTCTCTAGGAAACGTAGCATTTTATCTATGTACGTATTGGTTATTCTGTTCTCTCGGCGTGGGCGTTCCATAGCGCGGCTATTGAGTCGGCCGCTGCGCGTCTCTAGGCCCCGCCCATGAGCCTCTACGTTGGCCTTGCTCGTTCGCGTTGCAAGCATTCTGCCCGATTCTCCAGCACTTGAGTGATGTATGGCCCGGCTTTGTACATATTTGACTCACTTCTTTCGGTATATCTTCTATAAAATAGACTTTAGCGATTTGCTGCTGTTTTTTAGTTTCCGTTATAGTTTTTACAGTGTCATTTAATTCTTCCGGTTCGTAGCACGCAAAATCTCTTTCAATTTCGATTGCTTCTGCTGTTGCATCGTCTAAAGTTTGTACTATACCTAACCGCGCTTTAATTACCCAGTGCAGACCTCTTATAAAAATTTTTACTAAATCCTCTTCTAATTATCTGTAGTGACTCCCTGAGTTTCTCCCTTCTCTTTTCGCAGCTTCTGAAATTTTCTGTCCTATAGTCTTCACTCTATTTGAAAAGACTACTACGCTTTCGTCCCTTTTTTGTTTAATTTTATATAAGTTTCCGTGCAATTCATGTAATGTTTTTGCCTATCCGAAAATGTTATCAAAAAATCTGCGTAGTTCTTCTATTGACGTAAATATTCTTTTTGACGTGCTGTTTAAAGCTTCCCCAAATAATCGTAATTTAATTAACCTAGCTAAATCGGACTCACGTTGTTCGTTAATTATGTTACACGCTTCCCTACATCCGTCTAAAAACTGACTCAGCGGTATATTTACTCCATTGTATTTGGGAATTAATTCTAGAGCGTCTTTTATCGTAGGCGGTCTTACTTGACCAAGAGTTGAATTTACTGATCGCGAGTGAAATGTCGATAGTCTCGGCAATGTAAGAGTTCCCGAATTTATGGGCGTGCTGAATGCAGCTGCGTTTTGTAAATTTATTCCTGCCGAAGTAGTGGGCATTGTGTTCGTTACTTCGTGTTGCGGCGTTCCTTCAAATGACACATATTTTGTCCTATCTTCCTTTATTTCAGGAGCGAATTTTATTTCTTTTATGCTCGCGATTCTTTCTGTCCTCTTTTTCCCAATTATATTCTCTATTATTGATTTTGGATTTATTTTTTGACTAATTAATTCACCAATTGCATTTATTAAATATTTGTCTCCGCAACACTCAATAATATCGTCTGCATCTACGTCATTTTTTAATACCTCTATAATTGTATCTACTATTTTTTTAGAGCCGTCTTCAAGTTCGTCCCTGTTTATTCCGCTGTCGTGGCTGTTTTTAAAATAAGCTAAAGCGTCTTCAAGTGAGCTCAATATTATATTCGAATCTATTCTTAACCTTTAAAGGGCCGGGTTTTGAGGTTTCGAAACCTCCTTTGAGAGTGCCCAAATTCATGTCTTGTATCACCCATCAACTATGTACAATGTTCCTATCATGGACCGAGCCGATATATCGGCTCTCCGGCCCTGGAGGGTCATGAAAAATTTTTAGTTCGGTAAAATAGGAATAAAATCATATTCTCAGGTTTCGAGATGTGCTGCATCCAAATCTGGAGTCTGATCGGTCATAACTGCTCATAATCACGGTCATTCGAGGTCAAATAAGGTCACTTCAAGGTCAAATGCAGAAAGTATCATATATATTCGAACAAAAATTATATCTAAGAG
>UELV01169184.1:0-25406 GCA_900490015.1 Megastigmus stigmatizans | reverse complement strand
CTCTCTCTCTCTCTCTCTCTCTCTCTCTCTCTCTGAAACGTAACCAATTATCAAATATTTAATATTTTTCATGTACTTAGTTTGCTACAGAGAGTACTATTTTGTTTTAATTCTTTTTAATTCTTAAACCTTATCTTCATTTTGTGATGGCTGGACTGTGTCGGTATAATAATGCAATATTACAACGGTTTTACAGGGATCTTTTTATGAGCATAATATCGAAGATGATATACCTGACAGCAGTGATTCTCAGAATAATTATGAGGATTATGAAGATGCTGTTGAAGATAATTTTCCACAAGCATCTGTTGAATTAATAAACATGCTACAGGAGGATGAGTCCAACGAAACTGTTTCTGCAAATTTCGTTGTAAATAGAGTAGAAATTTTATTAGTTATTTTAAAATTCGCGTCAGTATATAATTTAGTAAATTCAGCAATAGCAGATCTTTGCAAAATGCTGAACAGTTTCTTGGATGCACCTATAATTCCGGATTCACGATATCTTCTGGACAAGCTATTTTATTCTGGCGAAAATATACGGTATCATGCAGTGTGCCCAACGTGCAAAGCATACATTGGTGAATTCAACAAAAGTCAACGTACACTTAAGTGCACTATATGTGAACAGCTTATAAATTTGAAAAATCCATCTTATCGCACTTTTTTCGTAACATTCAACATTAATAATCAGTTTCAAAGCTTGATAGAAAAAAATGCTGATTATTATAACCAAATAATTGCTTCAAGAGAACAGCATATTCATAATGGATTTCGAAATATTTATGATGGTGAAAAGTATAAAGACTTTGTCGAATCTTTACCGATTGATCAAAAACAGTCTTATGCCACTGCAATATTAAATAGTGATGGATCGCCTGTATTCAAAAGTTCCAATTTTTCAATATGGCCAATTCAACTGGTTATAAATGAAATACCTTTATACGAGAGAAATAAAAGCCCTATAATTTACGCTTTATGGTTTGGGCATGACAAACCGAACATGGCATATTTTTTAGAGCCATTCGTAAATGATATGAGTAATTTATCATTAAATGGATTATTTTGCAAAATTAAAAACGAGGTGAAACGTTTTTATTTATACGCAGTATGCTGTTGTGTTGATTCGATTGCTCGAGCGAATTGGTGTTTGCACCCAGGCGAGGAAATTTTTCACCTACGAGGAACTGCTAGAAAGTATACCTTATTAGACGAAATCCCAAGTAGAAGAACAGAAGAGCATACTCTGCATTACTTACAAGAAGCAATTAATTCAGGGCAACCTATTTTCAGAATTAAAAATTATCACCTCTAATAAACTTAAAAGGATTTAATATAAGTGACACTTTTGTGCCGGACTTTATGCATTGTATTAATTTAGGAATTTGTAAACAATTTGCTGAATATTGGCTTAGTTCGTCAAATAAACCTTATTCTATTTCAAAGGCATATGTTGATTATATCGCTAAAAAAATGGAATTATTTAAAGTACCGATTCAAATTCAACGTTTATCGCACTCCATTCATGACAGAAAATCTTGGAAGTCAAAAGAATGGGAGAATTGGCTTCTTTACTACAGTTTACCTGTACTAGCTGGAATACCCAATTTCAAGTGCTATGTAGAACATTGGGCACTGTTAGTAGAATCTGTTCACATTTTGTTAAAGCCATTTATTACTATTAAATTTATTTTATGAAAGTACATGTAATGTTAAAACAATTTGTTAGTTTGACACAAGTCTATTATACAGCGGATGCGATGTCTTTCAATGTCCATCAGCTAAAGCATTGTAAACACTTCATATAGTCGTCAAAGATTAGAGTTGCCTTAACTACTGAACTCTTCACGCCTTTCGCTATCTTTATCGACTTCTGGTTTCTGACTCTGATACAGTACATTATACTCTTTCATCCAAGAAACTCCATCATAAATTCTCCGTTGCATTCATCTTTCATTAAACCTGAAATTTTTTTTTGTTTCCGTGTATGTTGTACGGGTTGATTTCAGGGTAATCAGAAGTGTCAAATTCTTGAATACTCTGTTTCATCAAGTTATAAATATCAATGTTTTTAACCTAGTACATCAAGCTGTTTTTACCCATATAAAGTAGTTTACATTGCTCTCCCAATCGATCAAACATATCGTCATAGTGATATCGGTAGATAAGAGTCTTGGATATATCGAGAACAGATAAACTAATATACAGGTTGTCCCGCGATCGACCCTGAAAAATGAACCACATGCTAGAAGAGAAAATTCTGAGACATACTCAACTTTTCCGTTTTTCGATTACACGCATAGTTTTTGAGTTTCTGGCAATTGAAAGTTTAGAAAGCCAGTCAGTCAGATCGCGCAGTCGTTACCCCGCCGGCGGCAGGGGAGGAAGTGGGCGTAACTTCCGCGCCATGGTAGAAGCGCCGAAGAAGTGGAGCGCACCTAACCTTTCCTGCTCTACTCACTTAGCTGAAAACATACTCGCTCACTGCGTAGACGAAGTCATCGCACAGACACTCGGTCGACGCTAGGTATTGCATGCGTTCGTCATCTGGATTCTCACATGCGGGCTTGTGTTGATCGTGTATCCAGCACGAGTATGAATACTGACTCTGAGGCGCCTCAGCGTGTCGATGCGCTTGTCGCAAACACAAAATGTCGTGCGCATTTTTATTCATATAAGAATTTATTGTTTTCTTTTTTAATAATTAGAGTTTCGGCCTCTGGCTTGATTTTAGATACCACAAGAGCTCGTAAGAAAATTCTCGAAGTGTTCAATCTTTGAAATTATCTTAATCGTATTCCTAAATAAATAAAGAACAACCGCTTTAAATTACAGCATAATATCGAGTATCGAAAATCAAGCCAGAGGCCGATTTATAGCACGAAAATAATGAATTTAAACGTGTATTATTTACACGCTTAAACCCTAAGAGTAAAATTCCACTCTTATAGAGTAAATATCTACTCTTACAAGGATAGGTCCCCAAACTTAACTCACCGATTTTGCTGATTTTTACATATGATGTAGAACATAAAAAATTTAGAGACACGTATTTTTTATCAGCTAATATTCACTTTTAACGGAGGAAAATAACCCTTAAAGTTAACCCCTAAAAAATGTTTCTCAAAATATCTCGGTTTAGAATCAATTATTTTTTTATTGAAACTAAATGGTGTTTATTTCCTACAAATAGAGTATTTCACGATGATTTAAAAATTAAGGGCGGTATTCTCTATTTTTCAAGGATTGAAAACATTTATTATTGGACACAAATTTATGATAAAAACGTTTTGTACTACCAAAAAAATTCAAAATTTTTTTTTAAACATATAAAGAATGAAACAATTCCGTCGCAATGGCTATATACCACTCGATAGATCGCGAAATTCTAAGAACCACGTATCTTTCTCGTTTATCGATCTGACAAGTAGTTTCCGAGTTATTAATTATTAAATGTTTGTAAGATGAGCCAATCAGCGGACAACTATAGCGGGCGGCAGCTGTAACGCCGGGCAACTACAGCGGGCGACAGCTATTAAACGAATAATCTAAAATTAATAAAAATAAGTATAATTATGATAACGTATCCTTCCGTAGTTATGAGGCACTAAGTGTTTATTAATCATGAATATGTCGATACTTACACTTTTTGAAACTGTATTTCTGAGGTTAGAACTCTCTGTACGCTTTTATTTCAGGAATTCTCTAAGTATTGTCTAAAGATAAATGATATTAATAATATCTTGAGAGAAAATTTAAGGCATTTTCTATTACTCTATTATCTTTAAGATATCGTTTTTTTCTAGGTAACATTCAACCAATATTGAATCAATATTGCTAATATTACACATGAATTCCATAGTATTAAATCTTCTAAATGATGGCTACATAACCCTGTTGAAATAATCCAGGTGGATTCTATAAAAATCCAGGTGGATTTGACTGGAATTCCAGTTGGATCCATGTGCATATCCAGGTCATGGACTTTTGCAACTAATTACTAGCCATTGAAGTTCACGTAGATTGGGTGCCCTTATTATGTGATGCCATGCATATGATAACACCTAAACTGGGTAATTAAGATTTAATATTCGCATTACTTAATTTTTCCCAACCCGGAATTCCAGCTGGAAATCCAGCTGGATTTTCTCAACAGGGAAATAATATCTAAATAACAGCTGAAATTTAGAAAATAAGAACTATTTTTGAACACCTTTAATTATCTTATGTACATCTGTACATGCCTGCAGATTTGCTGCTTATATAATTACAAAAAACTCTTCAGAATTTTTCCAAAAATAAAAATTCTGAAGAGTTTTCAGTAATTATATAAGCAGCAAATGGGCAGGCATGTAAATAATTAATACATAAGATAATTAAACCCTGCTTTAAAAAATCAGGTGAACAATCAGATGATTTTTCTCCTGCCGTTTTGACACGAGAAATCACCTGATTATTCACATGATTTTTTAAATCAAGGTTTAATTATCTTATGTGTTAATGAATACTTCGTTTTTAATAATTAAAAAAAATTTTAAAACTCGAATTACTTAAGATCTAGTGTGACATATATGTGGTACCTACCAGTGCTGTCGCCAAAATTGGAAACAATTTAAAAAAACGTAAAAGGGCTCAATCAAATGGTTGGACCATAAGTTTTAACATGACGAATGCGCTTTTGCAAAAATCAAGATGGGGACATCAGAAATGATGAAAAAATACGTATAAGGGCTTATTTTAGAGCTGAAATACGAAACTATCAAAAGGCATAAGCGCTTTTGCAAAAATCAAGATGGTGGTGTCAATATGGTCGCTATAATTACGAAATTTGACCGTGATGGATCAAAAAGTACAATCTCAGGTCCAATGATATAGAAAATTGATTGTAAAAAAACTCAAAAGTAGCAGGCGAGTTTACAGATCGAAAGACTGGTTCAGAAAACTAAAATCAGAAAACGGTGGATCCAAGATGGTGGAGGTTTGCCAAAATGTAGAAGAAACTGCTGTTACAATTACCAAAACTGATTGAAAATGGATTGAAAAGGATTCTTAAGAGCGCATGTATGAAATCATATCCAATTAATTGTGAACCCACAGATTGGCGGATCGAAGATGGCGGGCGTACATGAAAACCTTACAAGTAAATATTGTTAAGGCCACCAAATTTTTCCAAAAATTGTTTGATAGGGATTTTTAAGGTCGCACAACTCAAAATTGGTGTAGTTCATTTTAAGTTATAAAGTCGAAGATCCAATATGGTGGACTCATAACTGAAATTATCATTTAACGCATTGTAAACTTGGATTTCTTCATAAACAATTTTTTGAAGATTGCCGTTCTCAACCGCTTGGTAATTTTAAATTTAATTGTGAGTGATCAATCATCATTATGCAGGGTGATTCATTTTAATCGCACTAGGCAAATATCTCGAAAATTAAGAGAGATGGAAAAAAACTTCAAATACAAAACTTGTAGGGTTTAGAGGGAGAAGTCCAACGGTGATCTTGACCATGACTTTGGTAAATTAAGGCAAGATGGATGTTCATCTAGCCTCTTAATGCGTGATGGAATCTTATCCAGCTGTTTGAGGCAAATTATGATCTTATCCAGCCGATTAAGGCAAGTTAGGATCTTATCCAGTCAGAAGGCAAGATGGAATCTTATCCAGTCGATTAAGGCAAGCTAGAATCTTATCCAGCCGATTAAGATATGATGGGTGCCCGCCCATCTAGTGAAGGCAATTAGTGAAGTCTATTACGATAAATATTCTAATGCCTTACCATTTCTATCAATGCATTGTTGTAGTCGTCTTTGACCTCATAACGCCGTACCATTTGAATGTAAAATTTTCCGCTCTTTTTATTTCTGCGGTCAAAAGTAAGTGTCATGGCTAAGATCACCGTTGGATTTCTCCTTCTGAACCCTACAACTTTTTTTCCTTCTCTCTTAATTTTCGAGATATTTGCCTGGGGTGATTAAAACGAATCACCCTGTATAAAAAGAAAGTTTCTCCGACTTTAAGGGGGGGGGGGGAGGTTAAGGTTAATTCGGTGAAAAAAGGCATGTTATTAAGAATTTTTTAGCGATACAGTTAGTGTTAGTTTATTCAGTCAATTTCCACATAATAATGCGACATTTGATCAATATTTTCCTAAATTTGCATTGCAAAATATTGAAAATTGAGCGAGTGATAGTAAGTCTCCGGAGACGTCTCGAAAAAAAATTGGATTTCGGTGTACATCATAACTCGCAACAGAATCATCTGAAACTAAAAAATCAAAATGCATTTGTTAAAGGAAATGTTTCTCGTGGTAACCCTGGGAGGATTTTTTTTTTCGATTTTTCAATTTTTCGTAGCACTTGGAAGCTAAAAAACCGATTTATGCTAAAAAAATCGGCTAATTTGTTATTGTAAAATTAATAATTATTAAAAAAAATAAAAAAGGCTCCCTGGGGTACCTGGGAAAAATTTCGAAACGATTAGTCCAGTAGATTTTGAGTTATGGCGTCCACGGACTTCAAAAATAACAAGTTTCAGAAAAACGCTTTAAATTTTTGCAGACCGAAAAATTCAAAATAAAACTCGATAATTCTTTTATACTCACACAGAGTCACAATATTCTTGAGATATTATGTATTCATTTAAAATATAAAACAAAAATGCAAAAAAAAAAGTTGAAATACTTATTCCCCCCCCCCCTTAATATTGCATAGTAATTACATAATTTTTTGCACCAGAGAAACTGTTTATCTCTAGTTTATTACTAGAGTTGTAATAAATGCGTGGCTACTTTGTATGTTTTTTACAGCAGGTGGGTTAGTATGTTTTAGCCTATTTAGTATTTTTCCTAATTTTCTATGTTCTTGCTTATTGTAATAAAAAGATTTTATGATTTTGAATTTATCCTTTGCCTATGTAAATAAAGAAGTTGAGTTAAGAATAGCATTTTTTGTTTCTACTTGTAAGCTATATCGTGTCGCCTCACTTTTTAAGTATTCACAAGTATGCTCCAGGACCATCGCAAATACCTTTTCCATGTGACGTTGCATGACAGTGCCACTCCGCTTTAATTCCGAAATCAAACTTCTGATATGTAAGATGCATCTGGGTTCTATTTTTAATGTGCTGTTTAGCAACATCAGTGACGAAATAAATTTTCTTCACTCGTGGACACGCCGTTTTAATTTCTGGCATTACCTTCTGCTGCATTAAATATACTGCAGTAGCATCGTGAGTTGTGCAGTCTGACAGTAAAATAATACTTTCATGTTTCAAATTTTTGTCAGATTGGTAATAGGAAGCGACAGTAAAAGAGAACATTGATCATTGTTACAATGGAAGGCTTGTGCCGCGTTTTGAACAACATATGCATAATTTTCTGCGAAATCACAGAGCAATGATACTTCATTTTCGCCCAAATTTTCCTTTATGTCAGATATGAATTTTTTCATTCGCTCAATTCTTCTACAAATTCATTTGATGGAAGACATTCCTGTTTCAGAGGACATCGATCAGCAGATGTCCATGTGCTGAATATCACTAGCTATATATTATTTTTTTCTAATTTCTTCAATTTCCTAAAAAATTCCTTCATATCAGGACATTTTTTACATTCTAACAAATGGCAAGCAGTTGTAGACCTCTCACAAAGAATAAATTTAGTACAATTTTTATAATTACCTCAATGCACGTTCATGTTCAATTGCACATTCTTTGCTCAATGTTTTTAAATTAATAGCGCCGATCATCAGTTTAACGTTTTGGTGGGTTGTGCATGCACAGACACTGTGCCTCCTCGATGCTCCAGCTACGACACACCATTTTGGCCGCAACTCCGCAAATTTAGAAGAACTAATATTTTTGTTATGTTACTTTGCAATCGTCAACTTTTATTGCAATAGTTTCTTTCTTGTGGGTCATGATGCGACTGTCAGAATCATTTTCGTAAAAATCAATCACTTTTTGGACGGTTTCTTCGTTAATACTTTTTGCCCTCTTAACATGTGGCATAGCTAAAACTCCACCTGATTATTTTAATTCCTTGGATTGTTTTGCTATCCTGTAAGAATACTAAAATTCTTCAGAGATTTGACGAATGCTCGAATAATCGGAAGCTACTGTGAGTATAGATTCTCTTAAAGGATCATTGTTTGGTAAATATTTGAACTTCTCCTTCAGGCCATAGAGAAGATCCTCTAGTTGTTCTTCTCTAGTTTTGCATATCTTCTTATTAATATAATCATCAAATTCTATCTTCGACTTTATAACTTGGAATAAGCTTCACCAATTTTGAGTTATGCGACCTTAACAATCCCCATGAAACAATTTTTGGATAAATTTGGTGGCCTTAAGGGTATTTACTTGTAAGGTTTTCATGTACATCCGCCATCTTGGACCTGTCATTTTGTGGGTTCAGATCAATCCATTTTCAATTAGATTTGGTAATTCTAACAGCAGTTTCTTCTACATTTTGGCAAACATCCACCATCTTGGATACGTCATTTTGTGATTTTAGTTTCATAAACCACTCATTCGATCTGTAAACTCGCTTGTTATATTTGAGTTGTTTGACAATCAATTGTCTCGATCATTGGACCTGGGATTCTAGTTTTTGATTCATCATTGGCAAGTTTCGTGATTATAGCAGCAATATTGACACCACCATCTTGATTTTTGTAAAAGCGCTTATGCTTTTTGATAGATCCGTGTTTCAGCTCTAAAATAAGCCCTTATACCCAATACCTCAAATTTTGGCGGTAACACTAATCCGGTTAATCGATCAAAATTTTCAAGGTTTTGGCGGTCATATGATGTCGCTATCTTGATTTTTGCGAAAGCGCATACGGCATTTTGAAGATTATGATCCAACCATTCAATTGAGCCCTTTTACATTTTTTTAAATGGCTTAAAATTTTGGCGGCTGCACTGATCCGGTTGACATAGACTGACCCATTTAAAGAAAACGTTGTGCGCCACTTCTGACTCAGTGGAGGTGACTGCAGGCAGCGGGAGCCGCTTACGATAACCGCTATGCCGTTTCCGACTAAATGCATCTTTTAGTCCAGCGAAGGAGGAGGGAAAGATACCGCTTCTCCGGGAGAGAAACCCTAGGTCGGTTCTAGCTCACTATTCGTAATATTTTCTACAATATATAATAGCCTTCTAATAAAGGTTTAAAGACAAACATGATCGTTTATACATTTTAATAAAAAGGACCTCAAGTCGGCTCCTAGTGCTAAATCAGTGACCAGCAGGGTGTGAACTCTCTTTGTTAATAAAACATTAATAACATTATCAGATTTCCCATTGCTTTTATAAATATAAATTTTATTTCTTTTTCTGTTTATAGGCGGGGAAGCACTTTCACAGAACATCGCTTCTAATCAAAGCGTTCAATCATAAATTTCGTTTGGATCTGGAGTTGAATACGTAAGTTATTACGAAAATATTTTGCTAATATTCTTATGTTTGACATGTTAGTCATTATTTACATTTATATATGCTATAGTAGGAGTTAAGAATCAACAGTTATTCTGCGGCCAATCCTCTTATAAATAATCCGTTAGCAGCATCGAAATAGCGCGAAGCGTAAATGATTTATAAAAGGCATATAGGAATAAGCATATGCAATTGACCCCGTTTTGAATTTCGCGTATTAAATATTAAAAATTAAAAATCATAGCTATCTGGCTGTATTTTTATTCATGTTTATGTACTTTCACGTATGAAGTAAAGCAATTTTTTTTGTAGCTTATCATCAAAATCTTCTTTGAAAAAAATTTCGAAATATTTTGGTATTGCGTAGCTTTAGACTTCGGGGGTGGGGGGACAACTAAAAAAAAATTTAAATTATATTCATATCTATCTTTTTATATAATACTGCGTTAGACTGCAGATTTGAGATGCGTCACTCATTAAAAAATCATAAACATTAAATGGATTTTTTTATATACTATAACACTTTCGGAGTCACTAGAAAGTACGTAAATTAACTTACATATTGCAGTTTTATTAGAATTTATTTTCGGAACAAGTACGCCAAGTGGGAAAAAATGATGCTTTATTAAAACGTCGCTTCTAAAGCTGATTTCAGGTATTTTACTATCTGCCACTTAATTTTAAATAAGCCTTTACATGTGGCTTAAAATGGTTGTTTGTAGCTGACCATCTCAAAATCTAAAACCCATACTTGTGTGTTTATCTTTATTTTGATAATTGATGCATTTTTAAATTTAAATTTAAACAAAATATTTAATTTGGTATTTTACTTAATACCTGTAATTTCTTGTTTCATTTTTCGAAATTGTTCACTGCTGAGATTTTTGTTATCTCTCAGTGGCTTGTTCACCACGCCGAGCACACAAAAATGGCCGCCAAGTAGCACGGCGTCGGTGCGCCAACGAACAAAAATGGCTAACACGATGAGTGTCGGTGGCATGTGATTTTCGTCACTACACGATTTATTACCTTATGCACTATCACTTTTTCACTGGCTTTACTGTGGGCCCCACGTTGCTAGTGCAATTTATAACGATATACTCGAGTTTGAGTATATCAGTTATATTGAAATAAATACGAATTAATAATTAAAACAAAATCAATAATATTCACTAATTATATGGGGAAGAGGGTTTAAATAAATCAAGAATCACGCAATAATAACATTGGTAATAGAGGTGATATTTATTCTAAAAAAAACAAAGGAAACTCTACGACCTGAGTTTCAATAGTTGAGCGCCAGCCGAGTTTATTTCTCGGCACGAAAAAACTAAGTGTTACGGCTAACTAGTCGCGAGACCCCTATTTCGGGTGGCGAATTCAAGTAAAGCCCGAATTTCGAAAGCAACGAGTTACACGAGAATCTAGTTTCGGAAAAGTTACGCCTATGAGAATATTAGTTTTGGCAATACGCAGGGATGCGACCAATACTCACTCGCGTGTTTCGACAAAGCTTTCCGCGACGTATATCTCACTTGATTTCTCGTCTCAGAAATCAAGTGCTGACACAATAATATCCGTGCAACTTACTTTTTCGAAATTCACACGAAGTCGAAGCCTCTCAAAATCTCGATGCTGAGCGATGGTTGAGGGCACGTTGCGATAAACGAACAAAACGAAGTAACAATTGGATAAACGAATTCGACGAGGTGACCTATTGCGATGGCGTCCCGGAGCGAACAGACAGAGCAGAACATCAAGTGCTCGCGAGTCGGTTTGTTACGCGAGCTTGCCCCTTGCTCCGTTTCCAGCTTGTCTCTCCTTTGTTCCGGTTCGTTTGAGGTCGCGCGTCTTCGCGACCACGGTTGCGAGTGTAAGCGCTACGCTACACGATGTTTGTCTCTCTCTCTCTCTCTCTCTCTCTCTGTGTTGTGCATGTGTGCGGCATCAAGTGCATTTTTGATTTTCATCTTTTGAAGAAAGTACGGGACAAGAAGTATTGGATCTTCATGGATTTTGTCCGTAAGTGCAGCTGCATAAGTGATGAAGATCTGAAGATGATCCCGTCAGCCATCTGCGAGATACGAGCAGATTACGATTTCGAGGTTAGGTGTCATCTCTCTGGTGTTTATGCTGCCTATCTGCTTCAACGTTGGAGAGTTCTTTCTTGATGCTATTTCTTCTAAGTGAGATCTAAATTATTATAAAAAGAGTTTCGAGAACCTGTTGCTAATATTTTGTTTGTTTTGTGTATTTACAGGTGCAGCACAGCTGTTGGCAGTCAGTCCTTATAGTTGGCAATTTCTCTTTTTGAGTCCAGAGGCTCCTTCAAGATACTACCAGCTTCTACGATGGATGTGTACAAAGGTAATCTAGCTTTCCTTCTTACTACAAGTTTCGATAACCATTCCATGAATATTATTTTTATTTCCAGGTTTTGGACAGACCATGCGAGCTCACAGCTGAGTGTTTTTTCTTGTCTGTGTCCTGCTGCTGCTGTTCCTTGATGGCAGATGATGTAGACAGCTGAGAAGGTACTATAAGTCCAATCCTTTATTTTATGTAGCGTAATATTTCATGTTACATAATACTCTATTTTGCAGGTATGACAGCGAGTATCCGGCATCCTGTGCATTTCTAAGTCGAGTGTGCAGAGGTGGTGAGAGTATTCTTTTCTCTGGAGAAGGTGAGCATGTTTTCAATACTTAGTTTAAGTATTTCAGGTATTTACATGTGTCTTCTCGTCTGCTTATAGGTGTTCGAGAATATGGGTGGACCTCAAACGAGGATCAAGGAGAAGACAAGCAAACTAAGGGCGGTGGGGCAGTCCCTACTGAGGAGAAGGCTGCTATTCGTCGTCTTCAGCTGCTTCGAGGGATCAAGACTCTACGCAAAGAGCTCGCAAGTGCTCTATATTTCTAAGTGCGATAGATTTTAGTTTAGTTAGGTTAGTTCGAGGGTGCTGTTCGCTCTAGGATAGATAGGCAATTCTTGTAACGCGTAATATACCGTTACAAAGTTAGGAACTGTTCTAAAAAATTTGGAAGTTTCATGTACACTTTTTCATTCAATTCTCCATTCAGAAAAGCACTTTTTATATCTATTTGATTAATTTTTAAATCTAACTGTACAGTAAGTGCTATTAAAATTCGCATTGATTCTAATCTGACTACTGGAGCAAAAGTTGAGAAATAATCAAGTCCATATACCTGTCCAAAACTCCTAGCAACTAACCTCGCTTTCCTAGAAATAACTTTACCTGTACAATCTGTTTTATCCGTTAGCACTAGTTTTGAATCTATAATGTTGCCCTTTGCTGGTTTTTCGACTGTATCCCACGTTTCGTTCTTCACTATTTATTTAATTTCTTGACATATCGCATTATTCCATTCGTTGTTGAATTCACCGGTTAAAACTTCCTCTAGGTCGACATTTACATAGTTGGCTACTGCTTCTTCAAATACATCATCCGATACATCTTCTACTTCTTCAAGTCTTTCATCTTCATATAAGCTATCTGTCCGCTTTATAGATCTGTATACTTTTCTTGGCCTACCCACCAGTTCTAATGAATGACGGTCTTCCACGTGAGTGCTTATCTTGCTGTAAATCTTCTTGTATTGTTTCTCTTATTGTATTATTATTGTCATTTCTTGTTGGCTCACCTATATCAATTTCAATTTCGTCGAACGTTTCTATATTAGAGTTTTCATCTTGGACTGACCTTTTTAAATCTAAATCCTTATTTATAGATTTGACATCTCTAGATATAACTACTCTTTTAGACTCGGATGTCCATATTCTATAAGCATTTGCTTCTTCTGCATATCCTACTAGTCTTCCTTCAATGGCACGTTTTTGAAGTCTTGGTTTCTATGTTTTATCTAGTACATAAACTTTAGAACCAAACGTTCTAATATGATTAAGATTTGGCATTCGACTGTGCCACACAAGATAAGGTGTTTTTCCATTAAGAGCTACAGTTGGGCATCTATTACGAATATAATTCGCTGTCATTGCAGCTTCACCCCAAAATGATAAGTTCATGCCTGACTGTATTAATAAACATCTTACCGTTTCTATCAAAGTTCTATTTTTTCTCTCTGCTAGGCCATTCTGCTGAGGAGTGTATGGTGCTATTAGTCTCCTTGATATTCCAGCTTCCTTTAAAACTTGGTCAAATCTGCTATTGCAGTATTCTTTACCATTATCTGTTTGTAAATATTTTATCCTTTTCCCTGTAATATTTTCAGCTGTATTCTTAAACTGTAAGAATTTTTCAATAACCTCATCTTTACTCTTCAATAAATAAACAACGCACCAGCGAGAATGATTGTCTATAAAAGTAACAAAATATCTTGCTCCAGCTATAGTTGGTGCATTGAATGGTCCACATACATCAGAGTGAATTATTTCTAATAGCATTTTACTTCTTTCACTTAAGTGGGAAAATAATTTTACAGTTTGTTTACCCATGGCACACACTTCACAGTTCAGAATTCTTTTATTTATTTTAAAATTCATATCACTAGTCTCTTTCATAATTTGTCGGAAACTTTTCTCATTCAAATGTCACATTCTATTGTGCCACAATATTATTGAATTATCACTTATATCTTTTGTATGCTGTACGACTTTAGTCTTTGTTTTCTTTAAATAATATAAGTTTCCAACTCTATTAGCAATCATTTTTATTTTCTTAGTTTTTTGGTTCCTCACAATAGCTGCATTATTATCAAAAGTTACAGTATTACCTTTATCAACAACGACAAAAGATTTGACCTTAAATATGGAACATATAAAGCATTTTCAAGCTTAATCCATGTTTCTTGTCCATTTGTATCTATTTGTAACTGTTCAGTGCCTCTTCTTTTAACATCTGTTGACTGATTACTAGCTAGATTCACAACTTCATCAAGTCTTGATATATCTTTAAAAACTGTATTGTCATTACATAAGTGCGCTATACACCCACTATCTAGAATCCAATCATTATTATCTTTATTCTCAGATTTAATCTTATTATTAATATCCCCTATGAAAGCAAAGTACGCATTATCATCATCGCTTATATTTTGATCATTTTGTGTTTCACATTTTCTATCATTTTTTGTAAAAAAAAAAAAACATTTTGTTCTACATTGTGGTGCAACATGTTCTCTTCTCTGACATCTGTAACACTTCTTATTAGCGTATTTACTTGTTTCATTAAAGTTTGCTCTATTATCTGTATTCGAATCTGTATTTTCACTTTTATTTTTAAAGATACGTTTATTTTTCTTCTCAAAAAACTTACTATTATTGGAAGCTATCATTGCATTTGTTATCTCACTTTTCTGTATTCTTGCATCATATTCTTCCAATATCTTTATCTTTAAATCTTCAGCTGTAGGCAATGTATCCCTTGATTCTATAGCACATCTAAAATTTTCAAAGAATGTTGGCAAGCTATATAGTAACATAATGGAAAGTAAGTCTTCATTTATCTCAACTCTCATGTTTGATAATTTGTAACCGAGGGATTTTCGGGAAGGTGTTTCAGTCCAATTAAACAAGACTGGATGGAGAAAAATAAATCTATTTATAAATATATATAAGTAAATTAAATGTACAATTTGGATAAATAATAATAATAAAAATAATAATTATGCGGGTTGCTTTACGTCTGGCTGTCGGCGGTTTCTGGATTACCAGCCTGTAAAAATACAGAAAACTCAAATAAATAAACGAATGCTAACGGTTAATGTGTAATGTCGGTGTATGTGTTGTTCACATAGACTGCTCATGCCTAATATATACAATCGTTATCGGGAACTAAACGGCTACACTATCGACGGAGGAGCGCCTTCGGTGGTTTTCCATCTTTCTTTTTGGAAATGACTACTGGTGAGCTCCACGGGCTTTTAGATGGGCGTACTTTACCATCCTTTAACGTTTTGTCCAACTCTTCGCATGTTATTTGCAATTTTATCGGATTATATGGTCTGTGGCGCTGTTTTATGGGTGTTGTTTACTTCAGGCGTATCTTGTGTTTTATTAAAGGTGTAACGCCTTTTACATTGGAGAATAGCCGCTGTTCGTTGGAGATCAGTCTATTTTATTTTTCGATTTCTATTGGTGTCAAATCATCAATGGTCGCGAGTTTATCGACCGTGCAGACGTTGGACTGTTTCTCATTTATACCTGTCTTCAACTCGTGATCGTTCAAAGTAATCTTGATATTCATTTGGCTGAGGGCGTCCATGCCGAGTAGAAAGTCGCACCCTAAAGCCTCCATTATGAAAAAGATTTGCTGGATATCCTTATCTAGGATTGTTATATCCCCGGTCATTCATCCTGTTAGGATGGTTTCTATGCCGTCAGCCATTCCGGCCTACCATTTTTCCCTTGACTGACTCCATTTTCTTTAGCGTAGTACTGTTTAACATGGCTGCTTATGAACGAGTTGTGTGATCCTGTGTCGACGAGTGCTAGATATTTGCGGTTGCCTATCTTTGTTGTGACGTAATATTTGCGGGTGTTTTGGGCCAGTCGGATGTTTGCCCGGCCCCTCTGGCATTTCTCGACTTGGGACAGGTACAATCTCTTGTAAGTATTCCGTTTTTACCACACCAAGAGCAGAACTTTAGATGCTTGTTTTTACAATTTGTTCGGCTATGTCCTCTTTGCGTGCCGTTCCAACAACATTCGCTGCGTTTATATGTTTTTGTGACTGCCATTGTGCTATGTTTCGGTGTGATTTTAGTCTCGCGGGCCTCCTTGTTAATTTGTCGAAGATTTTCTTCGACTTCCTCGACACATAGGCGGTACTCGGGTTTCATCTGCTAGTATAGCGTATCGAGTTGCCGTTCGATGTCGTATCCTCCCCTGCGTCTCATTAATGTCGAGACCGCAAGTGTGTAGAATTGGATTGGCTCTTTGAAGCCTTGGCAGCGGTCGCTGATTTGTCGGTCCAAGTTTCGGAGTTCTCCCGGAGATAGAAAGTATGAACGGAGGCTTTGGTAAGCCTGTAACCAGCTGATAATCGGTCAGCTGATGCGCTTGTTGCAATTCGTCGACGCACTCTAGGAAAGAGTGGCACTCTCGACGTAGATTACTCGGTCTGTATGCTCCGGTACCTGTGATGCTTGAGAATTCAAGCTGGAAATTTCCGCGTTGAGGTCCTAGCATTTTACTTCCTTCTCATCGAAGTCTGTCGCATTTTTCCGTACGTAATTCACTAGACGCTACCGAAGTGTTGCGATGTTTCCCTGTAAGCTGAGTTCATAGTGGTCAAATTCTTGAAGTAGTTCCGGTTTTTTGAGGCTGTATATCCATGATACCCCAACCATCTTGATGATTCTGTAGGAAACTATGTCAGTGTGCGCGCTGAATATTTAAAGTGTGCCTACTTTCGAGCGGTGTCGGTAACCTCTAGCAAATATTTATCTGATGAGTCTCTATTTTGAACTGATCAGGCGCCATGTAACCGAGGGATTTTCGAGAAGGTGGAATGTAGGGTTTCGGTCCAATTAAATAAGACTGGATGGAGAAAAATAAATCTATTTCTAAATATATATAAGTAAATTAAAGGTACAATTTGAATAAATAATAATAATAACAAAAATAATAATTATGCGGGTTGCATTACGTCTGGCTGTCGGCGGTTTCCGGATTACCAGCCTGTAAAAATACAGAGAACTCAAATAAATAAATGAATGCTAACGGTTAATGTGTAATGTCCGTGTATGTGTTGTTCACACAGACTGTTCACGCCTAATATATACAATCGTTATCGGGAACTAAATGGCTGCACTATCGACGGAGGAGCGCCTTCCGTAGATAATGCAGGGTCCCTAGAGTCGACGGGTTACCGGAGCACCTAGTGACCCGTAGACTCCATTAGGGCGCTACGCGGTGAGCAGGAGCGCTTGTATCGGCTCGTTTTCTTCACGGTGAAGCACCTACCGTGAGGAAGAGTGAGTTGGCGACACTAGCAAGTTCCTGGAGCATCTAGGAGCTTGTTAGCGACGGCCCGGTCGGGTGTTGTCGCATATCGCGGCGCGGGTGGGGGGGGTGAAATACCCGTTGTCCTGGCTACGGAGCACCTATAGACAGTCCTCGGAGTAGGCGGTTCACTGTAGTCCGGAGTACCTATAATAGACTGACTGCTTCTGGCCGACATGCGGCCTTATATAGGGTTTCTGCCGCCAGGTGTCGGTACACGCAGCGGCGACTGTGGTGCTGTTCGCAGTTTGCGTCTGCGCGGGCTGCCGTAGTGTGGCGGTTTGCGGTGACGGAGGGGGTTCGTCGCAAATTTATCCACAACATAATAAAATTTATTTATATGTTTTCTCATATCATCACTTTCAGACGTTCTCTGTAATGTTAGCTGCTTAAGCAGTGTCGCTTTTCTAGCAGGCCCTTTTGAGGCATTAATATTCTCTAGTTTTAACCACACTTCTCTTGACATATTGCACGTTTTTAGTTGTGTTAACTCAGATGAACTTATGCATAACATCAAATCTGACTTTGCCTTTCTATCACTCTTTTTCCATTCAGCATCCGCATTCGAAGCATTTGCTGTATTTTCTGGCTTAACCATTTCACCACTCACATATTGCCACAAATCATTTTTTATAAGCACAGTTTCCATCTGCCTCTTCCATGTTTCATAATTATCTTTCTTTAATGCTTCAATTTTTGGGATTTGACTCATCTTTACCACTTTAAATTCTGCACGTGTTCTCAACAAAATTAACCTCAAAAACAGACTTACTTTTTGTTCTATTATTATTGGCACCTGGGTCCATAACCTGTTAAATATAATTTCCAAGCGCTAAGCAAGCACTTCCCACACACGGATTTGCGCTGATCAACAATAATAAGAACAAGATTGAGGTGATGCAAAAAGTTCTTTGTTCAGAGCAAAGCAATAAGAAAACATGCTCGCGAGACACACTTATGCTAGCGAAGAACAGCGCGCTATATTAAGTAAGGCTTCGCGTACAGTATAGTAGCACACACGCTTGCGCATACGCAGTAGTATACATTGTAGTATGCATTGCTTATACATTTATTTCAACACCAGACCTAGAGGATATTTTTGCACGATGTATAAATAAAAAAATTATAAGTACACAACACTCTACTAGCAGCTACTGGCAAACTCCTCTACAAAAAAGAGCAGAAAATATACTTCATTTATGTGCAACAATCGAGCGTATGAATTCAATGTGGCCGCTTACGGTAAACGAGTAGCGCAGCTCATACATGGATTAGCCGAAGCGATCCATGGCTTAGATAAATTTTTATTAGCCTTTATTAACGATTTGTTTGTTATATCGGATAATTTCGAGATTCATTTTAGGTATTTAAGTGGTTTGTTTCAAAGATTATTGAAACATAATTTAAGATTAAATTTCAAAAAATCTAATTTCATGCAAAATAAGGTTCATTTCCTTGGGCATATCATCTCAGCTATATGACTGACATCGGAGCCTGATAAAAGAGCTTATAATAAGGGTTTTAAAGTCCCCAAAAATGAGAAACAATTACAAGCTTTTCGAGGATTTGTAACATTTTACATATACTCTGTGAAAATTTACTCAATGATACGCTGGCCGGGGTATATCCGACCAGCGTGTCCAGAATGTGCGGATAAAGAATGCAGGAGCGGTCATAAAAGGGCCCTGCCGTCCCTGAGACCGCTAGGACCTCCAGTAGCAGCGATGTAATACCAACTGCACAACAGCTATGCAGTAGGCTGGCTCTAGCTTCGTTTGAGGAGCAGAGCGCATATAAGCTTGCTGCGAAATTGAAGAGCGAGAAGAGTCAATCGCCAAACCACAGCCGAGCGGATAACAGCATTGGTGGCTGCAAGTCAGAATAGGAAGTTTCACGTTCACGCCCTGAACAATTCGGGTGCAGAGCGTACAACAGTGAGTCTGATGGTTGCGAATTGCCTCAAGTTGCGGTAGACGAGTTATGTCCTACCATGGCCAGGGAGCCTGCCTCGCAAATGGACAAATTACACCTATACTGGGCTAAGTAGAACTTCATTTGAGGTGATCGGAATAAGGAAAACCTTACACGTCATTATATTACGAGAATTGGATGCTGATTGTATTTTAGGCACTGATATTCAGCGAGCATTTAACGCTGTATTATACCGTAATGAAAATAAACTGGTAGTCGATGGTTCGAGCGATCTGATCTCCCTCGAACTCTCAGCTATTTCCACGGCGGAGGCGTATGGAGTCGCATCAATCGGCATTGCTGATATCAGTGAGCAGTAGCGACTTCAGCTTTAAGAATTGCTCGATCGATTGTTACCAAGCGAAGATGCGCCTTTGGGCCGTGCGAAGTCAGTGGATCACGAGATCAATGTAGGCGGTGCAAGACCGATCAAACAACGGTATTATGCCGTGTCCCGAAAAATTGACGACAAAATGCACAGCCAAGTGCAGAAAATGTTAGAAGCTGGGATTATTAGGAAATCCTCGAGTGAGCGGTCGAGTCCTGTAGTCATGGTGCGCCGTAAGGACGAAAAATATCGTTTCTGCATCGACTATCGGAAACTCAATGTTGTTTCGAAGGCCAGCGCCTATCCGTTGCCATACATAGATGCGATATTGTGCAAGCTGGAGAGAGCGCGATATATACCCACCATTGATTTAAGCAGCGCCTATCATCAAATCCCCATGAAGGAAGAATCCAAGCATATAACAGCATTTACAGTGCCAAGTTTAGGATTATTTGAGTTTAACTTTCTGTTGTTTGGCGTGGTCGGTGGTCCGGCTACTTTCCAGCAATTAGCGGATAGTATTGTCGGACCAGATCTAGACCTTTACGCCTTTATATTTCTGGATGATACCATTGTGGTCATGGAAACCTTTGAAGATCATTGAAACGCGTACTTCGCCGGATTACAGATGCCGGATTGACCATTAACCACGTGAAGAGCGAGTTTTGCCGCAGCGAAGTTAAGTTTTTAGGGGTTCTCGTGAATCGAGATGGTATTAGGCCGAATTCAGATAAAATTGTCCCAATGATGGAGTACCTAGCGCCCAGGACAATTAAACCGTTACAGCGATTCCTAGAGATAGCTTCGTGGTACCGGAAGCTCTTGGATGATTTTGCCACGATAGTGGAGCCACTTACGCAACTTACAAAGCAAAAACTGCAAGTTTCACTGAGGAGAAATGTAGCAGTGTGGGTTCGAGAGGATTAAAGCTCTCGTTGCCTCGGCGCCGATATTATATCGGCCCTCCTTTGAACATCAGTTCGTTATACAGACTAATGCCAGCGATACTGGCTTGGGAGCGGTGCAGACACAAACAGTTGGAGGCATCGAAAGGGTTCTTTGCTTTGCGAGTCGCACCATGACCTCAGCGGAACGGAATTATTCCGTCACCGAGCGCGAGTGTTTGGCAGTGCTGTGGGCAGTAAGTAAATTCCGATCTTATGTAGATGGTTACAAATTCAAGGTTATCACGAATCATAGCAGTCTGAAATGGCTTTGTAGGCTACGGAATCCCACAGGCCGTCTTGCGCTATGGGTATTAGAATTGCAAGCCTACGATTACGAAATTGAATATTGAAGAGACTCTCTCAAATACGTACCAGATGCGCTGTCTCGTATGTACGAGGAGTAGGGGTAAGAGGTGTCAGAGGTGGCAACGTTTGCAGTTCTGGACGATCCGTGGTACAATCGCGTGTTTGAGAATATTCGCGAAAGCCTACCGAGTTCCCATATTGGAAGATTGTGGGTGAACAGCTGTATCGATATAGATCGGATCCAGGTATTGAGGACGTAATTGAAGATCAAGATGCATGGAAGTTGATCTTATCAAGAGAGAAGCGTCAACCGATTTTGCATGAGGCACACGAAGAGCCGACGGCGGGATATTTGGGACGGACTAATACTTACGAGCGGGTCGCGCTCTATTATTATTGGCCTTCTATTTATAAAGAGGTAGCGCAATATGTACGCGACTGCGCTGAGTGTCAGCAGTATAAAGTGCAGCAATTGGCACCTGCTGGGCTAATGGGCCAAAGAGCGATTCTGTATCCCTGGGAAACCGTAGCTGCATACCTGATGGGTCCTTTTCCGCGAACGGCGCGAGGCTGTGGCAAAAGCCAGCAATGTGGCTAACAGCAAGTGCACAGGCGCATAGGCGTAGCAGCCAAAAACTTTGTGTGTGCTGAGCACAGCATAGCTAGTAGTATACTAGCGTTAAATTATTATTTTTATTAACAATTTAAAGTTTTTTGTTAGAAATAATTATAAATAATTTGACTTGAATGTGCTTCACTCGTCTGAATGAATTGTATATGTAGTGTATAGGGTAGATTGTTTAGAAATAGTCCACCTTGAGTTGATAACTATAAATGTCGGTAATTCAATTTTTGGAATTTTTACCGTTAACTGGAAACAAGGATGAGTGAGGCACATCACGAATTTTTTATGATTGTGATATTTATTAATTATGTGTTATCGCATTAGAGTTTTGCGTTTACAGGACCTAGCTTGCGCACAAAAAAAAATTATTTTAATAGCGGTAAAGTGCTTTAGGGAGAAAATTAAGTTTTGTTTTCTCGAAAATAAAGGGATTTTTGTCAGTATTGGAGGATTGTTTTTTTTTAAGTAATTTTTTAACAGATTCTCTAAGAGAGCGATAAGCTCCCGGAAGCACGAGGAATCAATCGGAGCACATCACTGGCAAGATTCGGACTTGCGATCACAGGTATAAGAAAATTGTATAGAAGCGTTTGAACGGGCAGAAGAGTTCGAACTTACGCACTTGCAATCTTCGCAAACTCGAAGAGCTGAACTTGGCGAAGAACACAAGCTAAGATAGGCCCTGGGCTCTGCCCGATTGGGGAGGCCCTGTCGGTGCTGCAATTTACTAGGGTCTGCCATGCGCCAAAAAGAATCGGTTACAAAAATGGCTGTTAAGTGATTACTCAGCAGCCGATTTCGAACCAACCGGTGAGTCGGATGAGTTAAAGGCCCAGATGCAGCGAGAAGAGTAGCGTCGGACCTATATCGAAGAGAGGTCTTTCGAAATTTCTGGGTCGACGATAGACGATGAAAATGTTCATCAAGACGGTATGCTCCCGGTGCAAGTTCTGGCGAGAGAGGTATGGCGTGAATGAAGGTTTTGAACAGCGCCTTATCGCCGAAGCCAAGGCCAGAACTAAGGGTAGAGAAGAGCCTATGCGAGATTTCATTACGTGCCTACATACTATAATCAATAAACAGATTTCGGTGCCGCCGCTTGAGGCACAGTTGGATTTGATGTACTGGAATATGTTGCTGAAAGTGCAAAGTATGGTGCGTCTCGCAGAAACGGGAATTCGAGCTAATCAATGCAGCTGGCGAGGAGTTCAAGCCACCACCATCTTCTAAGCATGCAGTGATGCCAGAGTTGACCCCAAGAGAGCCAGCCCCCAGAGATTCGGGACGAATAGGCCGAAGAGTCAACCAAGTTCGCCGGCAGAAAAGATCAAATAAACCTGAATCAGGCAAGTCCTCTCGCTCAGAGAGCCCCAAGCATACTCACCCAGTTGACTACGAAAGCTAGGATGTACGAGTGGCTCGAAGAGCAACAAGCAGCCTTTGATCAAGTCAAAGCGCTTATGGACACTGCTCCTGTGCGGCCGCACCCATGTTTTAATGTACAGTTTGCTGTGCAAACTGATGCTAGCGATACTAGGTTAGGAGCAGTACTTCTCCATTTTATAGATGGAGAAGAGCGAGTGCTCGAGTTTTTTAGACGGAATCTGTCACAGGCAGAAAGAAACTACAACATGACAGAGAGAGAATGTCTTGCTGTGGTATGGGCTATTAAGAAATTCAGACCATATATATATGGCTATGAGTTCAAGGTGATAACCGACCATAGCAGTCTTTGTTGGTTATGTAGCTTGCATAACTCAACAGGCGGTCTGGCTCGGTGGGCTCTGGAATTGCACGGTCATATATATACAGTCAAGGACAAGAAACGCGCGCTTAATAATGTGCCAGATGAATTGTCTCGGATGTACGAGGATGAGGCGCCTATAACTAGTGCGATATCCTGAGTAGAAGAAACCCAGGATAAATGGTATTTGCGCTATGTCCAAAAAGTTGAAGAGGGCCCCATTGGCAATCCTTGCTGCAAGATGCTTGCGGGTCATCTGTATTTCTACAGGCTTGATAAAGTCGTAGAAGAAAAGGAAAGAAGTTATTCGAGAAGGTCATGACGGGCCAACTTCAGGTCATCTTGGGAGAGAGAAAACATACACCCGAATGGCCAATTTATACGGTTTTCCAACAATGCAAAGTTGAGTAACTTGTGACCGCAGGGCTTATATGGCGAAGAACCGCTACTAGACCATGGAAAATGGTGGCAGGTGCTATCATGGGTCCTTTGCCAAAATCTGTGAAAGGTTATGGGTATATCCTGGGTTTTCAGAATTTATTCACGCGAAGGGTTGGGTTGAGATTATCCCCATTCGCAAACCCAATGACTGTCTTAAAGGAACTCAATGCACGTATCTTTATGAGAGTTTTAGAACCGTACCAGTGATAGCTTTCTGGTGAAAAGAGGTATGCATCATACTACGGTGCCACTGTACCATCCACAAGAAAACCCTGTCGAGAGAGAGTATCGCTCCTTAAAGACGATGCTTGTGGCGTTTATTGAAGAAAGTCATCGAACTTGGGACGAAAACTTGCCCGAGCTCGTCTTTGCATTTAACACCGCTGTACATAGGAACTATGGTTTAACTATGGAAGACAGCCGATGCCTCGTTCGTCAATCAGAAGGAATCAAGAGCTGATTACGATGGAAAAGGAACAAAATGAGGCTTCTAGGAGCATCAAAAAAGAAAATCCAAAAGCTCGTCAGCTTATGTGTCGCAATCGTTGATCCTTCGACTCTCTCTTCGCGTCGAACGCGTAACACGCGATCGTAAATCCTTGTCATATTCCTCGTTGTTTTGATTTTGATGTGATTATGTTTTAACAATAATATATATTCAACTTTAGTTTTTGTTGCAGGGGTTATTATTATGAGTTGAGTAGTAGAAATAATTCTATTGTTCGAGTCGTCGGTTTTTCGGAGTAACCGCTCTCTCACTCGGACTTCCGACGCGATTCGAAATAGACTCTATAAGCGAAATGTGTACGTATCTGTGTATCTCTCTGTACAAGATCCGAAGCTCCATGAATACAATTCATCAGTTATCTCCTATAAATCTAAAGTTATTAACCCCAGCATCCACCATTACTTCCTGCTGTATATAATCCATCAGGTTATAGGCCCAGGACACAACGAAGAAACTCTGAACAAGTGTTTGTTTTTCCATCGCCGACAGGGTGTGAGTGCTGTGCAGTTTCGAGCTAGTTTTGAGAGAGAGAAACATGGCGAGCAAATTAATGAATAATCCGTTTTAACCCATCGAGAGATTAGTGGGCCGCGACAACTACAGGTCATGGGCAGTGGCGATGCGAGCCTACCTTGAAATAGAGGATCTGTGGGATACCATAGAAGCACCAGAAGGTGGCCAATTAAACACAGAGGTGAAGAAAATGTAAAAAGCCCCATATCGAAGAGTGCTTGCTCTGGAACCAGAAGTGTATATATATGAGGCGTTTCACGTCAACTCTCCAAGCGCGGCGCGGGAACGCTTAATCGTGCTGTTTTCAGCTCATGTTTAAAGGGCTAAAATGCACCTAGAAATTATCATAACGAAGTGATTTCGATGTATTTTTTCCTCAGCTTTCCGATGGTCTTATCAGATTTGTAAAATTTGCTTAATTTGACCTTGAAAAAATATAAAATGTGCTATATCTAAAAAAATGCATTATTATAATAATATTTTTTTTGACCTGCTAGATCGAAAGAGGAGGAAATTTTACGTCGATATAGCTATTTTTTGGAAAGGGATTTTTTGATTTTATCGAGATATCATTCAACAAACACAAGGGGCGCTCGAC
>UELV01169182.1:0-30903 GCA_900490015.1 Megastigmus stigmatizans | reverse complement strand
GGGAATGCTCTCAAGATCAATGCGAGACATAAAGGCCTCGCTACCCAAGAGCATTACCTTGGTTTTCCCGAGGTTCAGAGAAAGGCCGTTTTCAGCAGCCCAGGAAGCGACAGCTTCAGCGTCACGCGTGATCGACGCGATACCCTCACACAGGCTGGATGGTGGGAAGGAGTGGTAAATTTGGGTGTCGTCAGCGAAGATCATGTGACGTGAAATGCTCAACCCCGAAGGCAGGTTGTTTATGAAGACTATGAAAAGAAGAGGGCCGAGAACGCTTCCCTGGGGCACGCCAGCCATGAACTTAAGCCATTCGGATGTTGAGCCACGCGCATCGACCGCCGCCTGGAGCCTGTCGTGTAAATACGCGTAAAACCATGCTAGGGCCGCATCGGAGCACATCATGCGCTTCAGCTTTTACAGGAGAAGGGTATGGGGGACCATGTCGAACGCTTTGGAAAAATCGAACAAAACTAGCGCCGTAATCATTTAATATGTAATTCTACTTGCTATTTGGTATGTAATTCTTCTTGCTATTTACTATGTAATTGTAATAGTAATTGTAAGAAATACCGTTAAGAATGTAGTTCGACTTAGATAGGGACATTCAAAGGTGAACTGAGCTCTAACCTTGAAGTCAATGATCAAGGTCATTTGAATGGTGCAACTATTTTATAATCGAAAATTCTTATTTTCCTCGGCGGAAATGAATATAATGGTAAATCACCGTTTCATCTTGTAAATAATAGAGGTCATGTGAAGGTCGTTTGAAGATGAAACTTGTGTCCTACAAAATATGACCCTTATTAATGTGGTTGAGCTTTGAGAGGGATATTCAGTACTGACCTTACATACACAGGCTTATTGAAAAGTTACACGGCAGAAGCGCTAATACGAGTTGCCCATTGTCCGCGTCGCTGTAACTGCAATCGAGATCACTCGGAAACCTGAGTTCCAAGTGGACTCGGCCCTATCCGCGACCTGGGGACGCGCTCTGTAGCTTTGGATTAGCCTCCATGTGCTCCCTGATTTCTGCGATGGAAGAACACATGACAGAGTGTGTGTGTGTGCGTGTGCGTGTGCATGTACGCATGCGTGTACGTGTATGTGTGCGTGTGTGTGCGTGTGTGTGCGTGAAAAAAATAGAAAAAATAAATACTTTAGTACTTAAATACTAAAATACTTTTACTCTTCGCCAATGACGTCTACATCGTCATTCCCTCGATTTGCTCGATTCGCTGCATCGTCGGTTGTATTTAATAAACTGCCGTCTGGATACTTAACGTTCTGTTGATGATGGTCGTATCCAAGATACCACAGTATTACCGCTACATGAGCACAGGTGCCTAAGGTTCTAGTCCCACTTTGAATAGTACAATAATAACCAGATATGACATTTTCAGCATTTTCAAATTCGGTATCATTGGTACTAATATACGAAATAAAAACTTGATGAACAATACGATGTCGTAATCTTGAGAAAATTCTGAAACGTACTAAATTGTGTTCATGTCTTAGCGTGTCAAATTGTAATTCTTCATCGTCATCTCTTGTTAGCTTATCTTGGATGTAGCCTGGCGCAAGATTTACTTGGTAAACTCCAACGGTTAGATCGCGTAAATAATTGACATCGAGAATGGGAAAATCAGGTAAATGATTATGAAGCCTTTCCCATTCACCACGTTTCAAAGTTAAATTGTCGACTTCAACTCGAGCTTGCACTGCATTTAATTCATTTATTCTTTGAAGCATATTTCTAGCTAGTTCCACAGTTGCATTTTGCATATTAGTAACATGAAAATATTTATTTATGAGTCACCCAATTATGCGGTAAAAATCTCCAATGTAACGTGCATTTTGAATATTAAATACATGATCTAGGATTTTAAATATTGATCTAAAATGACCATTTCTCGCTTCAACGATCCACCTCATTTTGGTGACAATGCGTGTATCATTCGCAGCTTCAGAAGATAATTGCCGTTCACCTCTTTGAAGTAAAGCAGGCATCTTGTAAGTGATACCAAGATGGTTCAGAAGAGGAATACTGTCTCTATAACCTCTATCTACTAAAAGTATATCTCTATTGTCAAACCACTCTCTTAATACATTTGCATCTCTTTCAATTTCAGTATTAAGAATAGCGGCATCATTATTACGTGAATCTGAAAAATATGGTCCCAATATTGCTAGTATATACCCATCCGGAGTAGTACTTGAAAATGATTACATTTATGGGCATAAGCATAAGTAGCATCACATATAACAATTACTTCCCGATCATTAGGATTCTCGTTATATAACTCGTTAGCAAAATCTGACACATTTCTTCTAATGTAATCTGCTCTATCAATACATGTCAGACCTTCATTTTCATTTACAAACCTCGTTGTAAGCGACTGCCTGACAGTACTTACTGCCATACTCACAGACTGCCTCGTTGGATAATTAAAAATATCTCGCAAAAATTCATCAGACAAACCTTGTCTTAGTTTGCCAAAAATATCATTAAATCGGTTTTGTTAATGTTTCTGAAACCTCCATCTACACGAACTGCATCACAATCAGTATAGAGATTTTCAAACTATTGCTTATTTAAAGAAAAGAAAAATTTATACTCATCATCATCAAAGTTAGCTGGATTTAATGTCTCATTTTGTGCGATCTGAACTGCATTTCGAAGTTGTCTTAAAAATTGCTGTGGATGTTGTCCAGAAATGACATAAGACCTCTTTATGAAGCGTATTCCAGGTATTAAAACAGCAAAAATTCGATTATTTTCATCCAAGTGTACAGGACAACATCTAACCCCTTGTGGGATGTAAATATCGTTTTGAATATAGGCATGTACTCTACAATCCAAAGATAATTGTATAGTTGCATTAGCAACATTTTCGCATACAATACATCCTCGGTTTCCTACTTGAAGTGCAACGTTTAATCGAATGGATGCAGGATTTTCTTGAACAGCTATTTCTGTATTTACTGATAGATTGCAGTTAAAGCAAATTCGAGTTTCATTTTCGATACCTTCGTGAGTTAAATCGAAATTATTACGCCTATTGATTGCAAGTTTAAAATACGCCCTCGGTTAAATTTTTCCAAACTCCGGTATTTTATAGTTCATGACCTGCTGATCATAAGTCTCCATAGGCACGACACCCAACAATCAATATTTAAGGACGTTTGAAGGTGACGAAGATTGCTATTTACGATGTAATTCTACTTGCTATTTGCTATGTAATTCTTCTTGCTATTTACTATGTAATTGTAATACTAAGAAAATTACCCGGACGAATGTAGTTCGACTACATTCAATGAATTCCTGCGGACAATATAAAGAAAATGACCTGCACGAGAAGAATATTAAACAACGCTTTTTTGAAGATAAGAGTGTGAAGTGAAAAAAGAGAGACTTTTTTATTATCATATATTGAAGCACTTAGCACATTTACTATTCATCCCGGTCCACTCCACATATCCAGTGAATACTATTATGAATATCCTAATGAATATCCTCAACTACTGAGCCTGTGTACTGTCCATCCCCACCTAACACGCACATCTTGTATCCACCATATGCTTTACTGTGAATGGATTTTTCTCACATTTTTATTTGCCGACGGAAACCGTTTTTGAAGTAAAAAAATTGTATTAATAACTATTTTAAACTCTAGCGGAGGTTCTATACTTTTTTGGGAAAAATGACTTTCACTCGTAGACTGAAAACAATCTGGCTTTTTTGGTTTTTAAAAGTGAAAGTGTAGTTTTTAAATAAAGCATTGTGCTAACAGTTTTTTATTTAAATTCTTCGTATTTATCAAAGTATCCACTGTGTTCTCTTAGTGATCGCACTCGGCTGCTGTGTAACTGTACCCATTGCTATTTATGGTTTTTGCTAGTGAAACTATGCACACGTATATTTCTACTTTTTAAATAATTTCGATTTACCTCAGGAAGATATCGAAAATGAAACTCGAATTTGCTTTAACTGCAATCTATCAGTAAATACAGAAATATCTGTTCAAGAAAATCCTGCATCCATTCGATTAAACGTTGCACTTCAAGTGGGAAACCGAGCATGTATTGTATGCGAAAATGTTGCACAAGGGGTTAGATGTTGTCCTATACACTTGGATGAAAATAATCGACTTTTTACTGTTTTTAATACCTGAAATACGCTTCATAAATAGGTCTTATGTCATTCCCGGACAACATCTACAGCAATTCATTTAATGATATTTTTGTGCAAACTAAGACAAGGTTTGTCTGATGAATTTTTGCGAGTCGTTTTTAATTATCCAACGAGGCAGTATGTGAGTATGGCAGTAAGTACTGTCAGGCAGTCGCTTACAACGAGGTTTGTAAATGAAAATGTAGGTGTGATATGTATTGATAGAGCAGATTACATTAGAAGAAATGTGTCAGATTTTGCTAACGAGTTATATAACGAGAATCCTAATGATCGGGAAGTAATTGTTATATGTGATGCTACTTATGCTTATGTCCATAACTGTAGTCATTTTCAAGTACTAAGACAGAGTTACTCAATGCATAAGGGTAGACATTTGCTAAAACCAACACTGCTTGTGGCTCCGGAAGGATATATACTCGCAATATTGGGACCATATTTTTCAGATTCACGTAATAATGATGCCGCTATTCTTAATACTGAATTTGAAAGAGATGCGAATGTATTAAGAGAGTGGTTTGACAATAGAGATATACTTTTAGTAGATAGAGGTTATAGAGACAGTATTCCTCTTCTGAACCATCTTGGTATCACTTACAAGATGCCTGCTTTACTTCAAAGAGGTGAACGGCAATTATCTTCTGAAGCTGCGAATGATACACGCATTGTCACCAAAATGAGGTGGATCGTTGAAGCGAGAAATGGTCATTTTAGATCAATATTTAAAATCCTAGATCATGTGTTTAATATTCAAAATGCATGTTACATTGGAGATTTTTACCGCATAGTTGGGTGACTCATAAATAAATATTTTCATGTTATTAATATGCAAAATGCAACTGTGGAACTAGCTAGAAATATGCTTCAAAGAATAAATGAATTAAATGCAGTGCAAGCTCGAAATGAAGTCGACAATTTAACTTTGAGACGTGGTGAATGGGAAAGGCTTCATAATCATTTACCTGATTTTCCCATTCTCGATGTCAACTATTTGCGCGATCTAATCGTTGGAGTTTACCAAGTAAATCTTGCGCCAGGCTACATCCAAGATAAGCTAACAAGAGATGACGATGAAAAATTACAATTTGACACGCTAAGACATGAACACAATTTAGTACGTTTCAGAATTTTCTCCAGATTCCGACATCGTATTGTTCATCAAGTTTTTATTTCGTATATTAGTACCAATGATCCCGAATTTGAAAATGCTGAAAATGTCATATCTGGTTATTATTGTACTTGTCAAAGTGGGGCTAGAACCTTAGGCACCTGTGCTCATGTAGCGGTAATACTGTGGTATCTTGGATATGACCATCATCAACAGAACGTTAAGTATCCAGACGGCAGTTTATTAAATACAACCAGCGATGCAGCGAATCGAGCAAATCAAGGGAATGACGATGTAGACGTCATTGGCGAAGAGTAAAAGTATTTTAGTATTTAAGTACTAAAGTATTTATTTTTTCTATTTTTTTCACGCACACACACACACGTACATACACGCACACATACACGTACACGCATGCGCACATGCACACGCACACGCACACACACACTCTGCCATGTGTTCTTCCATCGCAGAAATCAGGGAGCACATGGAGGCTAATCCAAAGCTACAGAGCGCGTCCCCAGGTTGCGCATAGGGGTGAGTCCACTTGGAACTCTGGATTCCGAGTGGTCTCGATTGCAGTTACAGCGACGCGGACAATGGGCAACTCGTATTAGCGCTTCTGCCGTGTAACCTTCCAATAAGCCTGTGTATGTAAGATCAGTACTGAATATCCCTCTCAAAGCTCAACCACATTAATAAGGGTCATATTTTGTAGGACACAAGTTTCATCTTCAAACGACCTTCACATGACCTCTATTATTTACAAGATGAAACAGTGATTTACCATTATATTCATTTCCGCCGAGGAAAATAAGAATTTTCGATTATAAAATAGTTGCGTCATTTAAATGACCTTGATCATTGACTTCAAGGTTAGAGCTCAGTTCACCTTTGAATGTCCCTATCTAAGTCGAACTACATTCTTAACGGTATTTCTTACAATTACTATTACAATTACATAGTAAATAGCAAGAAGAAATACATAGCAAATAGCAAGTAGAATTACATACTAAATAGCAATATTCGTCACCTTGAAACGCCCTTAAATATTGATGTTTGGTTGTCGTGCCCATGGAGATTTTTGATCAGCAGGTCATGTACTACAAAATACCGGAGTTTGGGAAAATTTAACTGAGGGCGCATATCCATAAGGTTTGTGCGGGGTCCTTTTCCTATCTGGCGAGTGAGTAGCAGACTACGAGCCAAGAGGAGTAGATTTAACATTTGCTGTAGTAAGGTAATTATTTGGATAAGCGCGCTTAGCACGAAGGATATCGTTAACGCGCTTTCTACTAGCGAGGCGAACCATACAAGATTTACTGCTGGTGTGTCAGTTGGAAAGTTTAAAATAATACTATCAAGTCTCCGCTCAATCCGAGATTCAAAATCGACCAATGTTCTCCCTAGTAATTCAAACTGCATCCTGACAGCTCTGTTAACTGCTGACAAGATCGACCAAGGTTGATGAGACACTGGTATTTACTGAGGCATTAAGTGCATTAATATTATTAAAATCTTAATACGGTGCGAGCTTAGCTGGCGTAGACAAATAGAGCGTCGAAGAAAGCGGCGCCTGCTGACCGGCAAACCCTTGTATACTGAGCATCGATGTAGTAGGCGCCCGCACGCCGGCAACCCGCCGCACATCCTCCAGCGTGCTCCCCCTCTTCCCACTGTCAGGTACAGGGGCAGGCGGTGGGAGAAATGTCTCGGCTCGCATGTGTGTATTTGAGCTCGCGCTTGCTCGCTCACGCTCCGTCACTGTCTTTGTCTCTCTCTCTCTCCCGCTCATGCTCACGCTCACGCTATCGGCCTTTGACTTTGTTTTTGTAGTCGTATTTGCGTTTGAGCTGGTATTTATTTTGGTGCGGCATTCCAAACACATAGAGATATAATTTCGCGTCTTGGCCAATTTTATAGCAGTCAGACACGAGGCGTGACCGCTTCTTCCACACTTTGTACCTTTTACAAGCGCCAGGTCATTGCGCAATTGTCTGCAGCAAAAGGCCCAAGACTTTTTCAGCTCCATCTAGATGTATTGAATTCTGCCCTCTTACGGCGAAAATTAATAATTTCGACCGCGACGATGCGTGAAATTAAGAGAGCAGCAGAGTCAGCAAGACTAGCACACTTAGACAATAATGTGCAGTCACGCACCTGCCTAATCACATACATACGCAGATCCTTGCTGTCGAAGATGTCGCCAAATCGCCGCGAGTCAGAACCTCCAAATAGCTCGAAAAATTCAGCAAAAGCAATACAAGCGCAGCACCTCCAGTTTTGATAACGATGGAGATGATGGCTTGCATAATGGGTGTATGCAAGTAACCTGCAACAAAACGCCCGAAGGCAGGCCGGCAGCAGTACAAATGCTCGACAGCTAGAGCGAAAGAAAGCGTGTATATGCTGGAGACTTACCGGAGAGAGAGAGAGAGAGAGAGAGAGAGAGAGAGAGAGAGAGAGAGCGTCGATCCCTCGCACGTACGAAGTAAGTGCGTATTAGAATTTTCTCACGAGTTGTACATCCCGTCGTGAAAGCCAGTGCGGACGCACACTGGCCGACGGTGCCGCGGAATAAACAACTGCATTTAGAAATGTTATCTCTTGTTCGAAACTTAATTTTTCATAGGTATAACGTTTTGATAAATTATTTTAATATTTTCAGCGAGATCTTTTAACTCTTCTGTAAACCATGCTATTGGATAAGAGCCTCTATAGCTGCGATAGTATGACATAGAGTCATTGTAGCTGCACTTTAGATAATATCCAATACTGAATGCCTCATGCTTTTGGTAGGAATTTCCATTTTGTATAGTCTTTAGGAGGCTTTCAATGTCCACATAAATTACAAACGGCACCTTTTCTTTATTTGTAAAGTTGTCAAATTACAAATCATATTTTTTTAAGGTTGGTAACTTTACGCGACATTTATTGATTCTCGAACAGTCTTGCTCATGAAATTCCAATTTTTCTTCACTTCCAAAATAATGTAGACATCTATTGAATATAATTGTTTATACTCCCTTTTTGAAAGTTGAGTAGATACCATACAAGATAAGTCTTTAATCAAAACATAATGAAAAATAAGTTCTTCTTTGCTTTCCTTCTCCTCATTCTCATCATCCACATAGAAATTTTGCAGCAGTAACAGACTAATAAGAGTCTGTCTTACGTTTAATGTTATGTAAAGAGGTGCAACTCTGAATTTTCCAGCGCTCCTTTTTAATACGTAAACGTTAACTGGAATATTATTTTGCTTTTCAAATTTTTTAATTTGTTTAGGTATTACGGGATAACTATATAAAAGACAGTCTTCATTTTTCGCTAATAGAAATATTGCACTTTGTTACTATCTATGATATCACAGCATAAGTTAAAAATTTTAATACAAAAAATCAGTCTTATTCAATAATCAGTGAATAAAAAATATTTAACAGGTAATATCACAGAGCGTCTTATCATAAAATGCAAACAAACAAGGTAAATCAAGCGGTCTATATCTATCAGTCAATTGTATTCTAAAATTTAAACATTCACTCATTGCACATATTCACCCATTCACACTAATAAATACACTCACACAATTTAAAAACGCTGTATAGGGGACAAAACAAAATAAATTAACTTAAAGAAAACTTATCTGTTTGTCCCCTGTGTGGGTGTAAGCCTATACAGCACTAAGGCGACAGGCCCCGTCTCTGGATGACTAGGAATCGAGCTCGAGGAGGTGTTTAAGAATCGCCGTCTTAAATCCGCAAAAAAATGGAAAGTTGCGCAGATTTAGTGGGAGATAATTCAAATAGCACGCACATTGGACCTGGGAAGATCTCATACCAGCTTCCGTGCCCACTCTTGGCACCGAAAGTTCTTGTGCATCACCCCTGCTAGTGCATCTGGACTGGTGTTTACTGAAAAATGCCGCTAAATAACTTGGTTCTTTGAGTCGAAAGATTTTAGACATAAGGATGGCGGCAAAGTACATCTTTGATTGTCAACGCGCAACGAGTTTATCAACCTTCTATAGGAGGTGATGTGCTCATCCCTCCTAACAACATACATAAATCGCACACATGTGTTGTTCAGTCTCTGTAATCGTATTCTTTGTTCGCCGGACGCGTCAAGACACATCACGGCGCAGTAATCAAGATGGGGTAAGACTAGAGATTCAACCAGCCTTCTGCGTAAGGCCTCGGCGGTACATGCCTTCTAAACCGCAGACTGTAAAGGGCTTCGTTGACTTTTTTAGTTATACAATCGACCTGCGGTTTCCATGTCAATTTACTATCTAATTTAACACCGAGACTGACGACGGCGTCGGAAAAAGGCACAAGCGCTCCGCTTCCCATATCAACGTCTGGAAATCCCATTTTAACCAAATCATTAACATATTTTCTAGAACCAAATAAAATTGCTTTGGTCTTGCCAGTATTGAGACGGAGAGACAAGTGCTCAGCCCACGTCAATACCAACCGTACCACTTCAGACAGGCGAGTTATGCCCTCCAGAAGTTTATCTGCAAGGATTTGTAGATAAATTTGGAGGTCATCGGCATATAGTATGTGCTTGACCGCCCCACGGTCAAAAAGGTCTTTAAGGTCATTGATGTAGAGACTGAAGAGCAAAGGCCCGAGGACCGACCCCTGTGGTACACCCAAATTGGTCGCAACTCACGAGGAACAACCATCCTTAGATAGAACACACTGTGTGCGGCCTTGTAAATACGATTTAATCCACAGTAGTGCGGACCTCGAGAACCCGGGATCGCGCAATTTGCTCAACAATCTCGAAAGAGTTATGGTGTCAAACGCCTTATTGAAGTCGAAGAGCAACTGTAAGGTTATCATCCTTCTATCAATGCCTAAACGTATGTCATCTGTTAGTTTAAGCAGAGCTGTCTGAGTACTATGATGCTGTCTGAACCGTGTCTGTAATGGATCGCGAATGCCAGCTTCGGAGAGATAGCTGGTAATTTGGAAGAGTGCGATCTTCTCAAGCACCTTGGACAGAAAACACAGCAGGGCGATAGGACGAACGTCTGAAACCGAGGATGGAGATGAAATCTTTTTTAAAGCCTCGGGAAGACTTCCTGAACAAAGGAGGAGTTGAATAAACGAACTATATATTTTCCAAACTCTGTCAGGGACTTCACTACAACACTCTGCGGTATGTCATCCGCACCCCTCGCCTGCGATGAAAAATGCGACATTGCGAGAACTAAATCTGGAAAGGAAACTGGTTGAAAAGAAAAGCCATCATCAGATGCCGACTGTATGATATCCATTACATTATCTATATTCTCATTGGGCGCGACTGACACACCCGCAAAGTGAGAGTTCAGCACCTCTGGGTGAAACCATGCAGCTCGTCCTTGCTTTTGGGCAAGAGGCCGAGATTACGCATTTCCCTCCAAGTATCTTTCCTTTGACCAAGAGCATCAAAATTTGATTACCGAGATAGGAGGTACGCTCTTGATCCATACGAATTTCAACCTCGTTGCGTCAACGAAGAAATTCATCCAGGAGCACGGTACTCCCGGTCCTTTTATACCGTCTATGCGGAGGGTTGCGTTTGTCTATGAGTAGCTGAAGCCCAGTACCAATCCATGGAGCTTTTCCTCTACGAGAAGTTACAGTTATATGCCGATTGCTTTAGGCTCAAGAATTCGCTTTATACTTCGTGCTGTAGTAGTTCACTGATGTAAATTTTACGATCTGGCAAGTGGCTGGCAGACTCAGAGCCAAGAGGAGAGGACTTAACGTCTGAGGTGGTGAGGTAATTGTTGGTGAAAGCGCGCGTAGCGCGAAGGATGTCAAAACCGCGTGGCAACAATTTTTATTAATGAATTTTTGGATAAGAGCAAATATAAAAAATTTGTTATTTTCAAAACAACTGCCAAAAAACTTAGCTTCAAGCATGTTTGGCACAGGCAGGGCAGATTCCTAGTAAAACTGTGTGACGAAGAAAAAGCATATGCCTTTGTTACCACATGAGAGCTACAGAAAATTTTTTCTCCATTAAATAAATAAAAAAAGAATGACAGACTCCATAGAAATAATATAAATAATAGTAATAGAGATCTTAAAAATATTGCACCTATGCCTACACACTCCAATACGAACAATTATATCTTTCAGGAGACAAAGACTGACAGTGAAACTATAGTATCTAGAAAAAACAGAAATAAATCCAAAAACAAATGACTAGATACATATGCTACTGGAGAGCAAGATAGAATTAAGGGGAGGTTGCTTTCGGGTTTTTTGAATGTGAACTCTCTGAGGGCGCACATTCATCAGACCCGTCAATTTCTTTTAGATGGTTCGTCTTACGACCCATTTGGCGTTGCTGAGATCTCGCTGGGGCCGGATGTAAAGCGATAATATCATTCAGATCAAGGGTTACAAGGTTGTCAGGCAGGATCGGAATATAAGGGGAGGTGGAGTCGCACTTTACATTGAATCTCATTTTAAATGTCACATTTTATCCACATCTAATACAGAGCAAAGCGAAAAGCCGGGCATCCTGGAATATATTTTCTGCAGCGTACAACACTGTGACTCACCCCCGTATTCGTTGCAGTTATTTATAGACCGCCCAAGATTGCTTTCACAAAAAACTCAAGGTTTGTACGCAAACTGACTGCTGAATTATCTCTGCAGCTGGTCCAGTATGGTCCCACGCACCTTACACCCGCGTCGAGCACATGGATTGATGTTATACTGACGGATGACAATGAAGACGTCATTGACGGCCGCAGTATCCCGGCACCTTTTCATAGTAAGCATAACATCGTCGATGTTACAATTGCTTACTCTAATAAGGATTCACCAGTGACTTCTTTACAATATAAAGATTTAAAGAATATATGCCCTAATTTATTTACTGCACAACTTTCTAGCTGTGATTAGTCGCCGTTCGATGTCGCGGTCGTCGACAGTGAACTGGCACTGGACTGTCTCTGCAGCAATCTCACGGCGGCGATTAATACATTAGCCCACATTAAAACATGTATTCCCAAAAAGGATAGACTGTCGTGGGTTGATGCAGAGATAGCTCAGTTATACAGAAAACGTGACACACCATATCGTCGGTACAAGCGTACGGGGGACACGTTGCTACTGGAGGCTTTTATTATACTCAGAATGTAGACTGACAAACGCGCTGAAAGTGCAGGGACATCTTACTATCACGATAGGCTGTTCGATGCTCTTGTTAGTGATAATGTCTAAAAAGAACTAAGGAACCTGGGGGTTCTACCCGGACGTAAGGGGGAGTCCAAAGGCTTTTCGTTCGACGAGCTCAACAAGCTTTTTGCTGGCATGTCTATATCTCCTCGGGATGATAGTGCAGAGAGCGAGAAAATAATTTCCCAAGCTACTGATGAAGGTTTTCGCTTCAAAAACATTAATTTAAACGATGTGATTCTCGCCATCTCGCACTTTTCACGACAGGCACGAGGGATAGATGACATTCCGCAAGGTGTTATTGTCAAAGCGCTTCCAGTAATTGTAAATCTCATTGTTAAGCTATTTAACTCCTCCTTCTCTAAAGGCGTCTTTCCGGCCCTTTGGAAGAAATCGCTTGTTATTCCCCTTCAAAAGTGTAAAACACCTTCTTCTTCCACGGATTTTCGCGCGATTGCGCTTTTATGTTTTCTTTCAAAGGTGCTGGAGAGGATAGCGTATGAAAGGCTACAGGAGCATCTTGAAGTCTCTCGCATACTTGACCCTTGCCAGACCGGATTTCGACCTTTTCACTCTACGCAGACTGCACTACTGAAGCTGACAGATGACATACGCAAGGGAATTGACAAGAAACTGATAATTCTACTTCTCTTCGACTTCAGTAAGGCTTTTGACACCATACTACCATCGCGTCTGCTCGCCAAACTACGGTCTATGGTATTCTCCAGAGCTGCGATCATGTGGATAAACTCCTACTTTTCCAACAGACAGCAGGCAGTTTTCGCTAGTTCAAGTGGCGAGTCCCCGTGGCTAGCCACTAATTTAGGAGTTCCACAGGGTTCAGTCCTGGTTCCCCTTCTTTTCTGCCTCTACGTTAATGACGTACGTGACGTGATACATACTGGGAGCATTCAGCATTTACTTTACGCAGATGATCTGCAAATATATATTCAAATTCCCCGTAGTGGTCTGGAGGAGGGCATAGGGACGCTCCATTTTGCCGCCAGAGCGTTGTCGGAGTGGGCGGCTGATGCCTCTCTCAAATTCAATGCGAGCAAAACTAAGGCAATTTTATTTGGATGTATCAAATTCGTTGTAGACTTTCAGTCTGAGGAGCACACCCGCATTGACTTGGGGGATGGTATCGGTATTCCTTACTCCAACTCTATCAGCAGCAATGAAGACCCCGTTCTTCTTACTTTCGTTTTGTTCAGTTATTTTCAGTCTTCGTTTTTTTCCAGAAGTATACCACCGAGGTGTTGTGTAGGAGGCTTGCTGAGGAACTGCTGTTCCCTTACTGAGACTACTGTTCGGTAGTACTGCAGGATGCTTCTAAGGAAATACGAAACCGACTGTAAGTGTTGCAGAACTCATGTGTTCGTTACGTGATGGGTCTTAGGAGGGACGATCACGTCACTCCTCATCGAAGGGCCCTGGGCTGGCTGCGCACTGATACAAGGAGGCAGTATTTCATGGCGGTGCTTATATACAAAATCATGCGCATACATCTCCTAAACTATCTACGGTGCCTCTTCTCTAGATCTGTACCCAGGGGCCCCAGGAGCGGAGTGACAAAGGAACTCGCTCCTCCCCTGATGCGCACCGAAACTGGAAAACTATCTTTCCAAGTTCAAGGTACGAATTTTTGGAATTTTACGTGCTGTGGTTAGGAATCTTCATTCCCTCAGTAGATTTAAGAACGCAGTTAAGGAGTACCTCTTCGAACTCGATAAGCATTTCTATGTGTTAATTTATTACGGGCCGTCCCATATACACCTGTCTTTTATTGGTATGAGTGTGGAGGTTTTAATACAGGGGTGTTTTGAGAGTATCCGCATTCTAAGGAATCGAAGTAATGTAAAATTAATGATAGAGTCAAGTAAATTAGATAACATTTATCATTCTTTATTAATTTAAAATGTAATGGGAAGTTGTTAAAGGGGTGAGGGAGGTTGGTGGTGGGGAGAGTGGGGATGGGTAGAGGTATGGGTTTATAAGGTGGCTAAACGCTTTTCATTTCAGTTCCGGATGAGGAGCCGGAGCGGGCTCGAAACGTCGCGCATTTTTGGGTGGTGGGGAGCGGTCAGATTGTCCTTTACTAATAAATGTTTTTTCAGGTTAAATATAATTTTATTTCAGATTCTGCGGGGGTGATTATAAACAAGGCCAATCTAATTGCCCATTAATATTGATTAGACTGTAAGACCGATAGAAAAATCTTTGGAAGTTTATTGGTATAAGGGTATTTAAGGGATGAGAGAGAGGAGTGAATGATACATTTGTAGTGTGCATGTGTTCAATTTTAGCTCCTTGACAGATAGATATTAAGACACTTTTACATTTAAATTTATTTGCTTTGAACTAATTGTTTTATACTAACTGCACACTGTGATATGACTATTAATTATAAGACTGACGTACTGTGATAATTCTCTAGTACTTAAGATTCTTTAATACCGACTGTGATATCACTGACGATTAAGTATGCAGTATTTTACATTATTTTATTTTATTTTATCTGATTTAATTTTGTATTATTACATTTTTATATAATTTTTTTAAGAAACTTGCAAATAAATTCATATATATCTATCTATTTATCTCTATATCTCTTTCTCTCTATCTCTCTAGTGTCGTCGTACTGTCTCTTATGTCGGCCGCCTCTGGTTCCACCCCTCTTTCGTCTACCGCGGCACGGGAGGCCACATCCCCCACTGCTGGTATTGGCTCAGCGAAGAGAGTAGGATCTCCTATCTCTCCTTTCCTAGCATAAGTGTACAAGCAGCACTGTGCGAATTCATTGTTGAGCGAGTCCAAGAGGGATTCTCCTACCAATCTTCAGCGCACACATGACGCGTCTATGTCTAGCCTCCAGCGCGATATGGCAAATGTCCAGAGCAGCATGACGGAGCTAAATACACAGCTCGGAGGCGACCGTCTCGTTTTTGGCTTCACGGGTCTTGGCTCTGGAGGGTGCTGAAACATCGCGCAGCTCCCAAAGTGCAAACGCGAATGCCTGCGGGCATAACGTGATCGATCTCACTCGGTGATACGGCGCTCGCAGGTCGCCTTCTCACCTTTCTTCAGCTTCCACTCATTTTAGACTTCATCATCCTTACACGTAAGAGGCTCTCAGTTGGGGCGTCCCCACCGCGTCATCATCTTCAGCTGCAAATGCAGGTGCACCCACGGCTCGCGGTCTTCTGTTGCGCGTGACCTGCTTGTCTCTCGGGCGGCTAGACTAAAGGGTCGGCGTTTCGAAGAGTTCTTGGGCGAGAACGGTAAATCGGATCTTTTTATACGAGCGCTCTGGCCGAAACGCATCCACACGTTCCTTGGAAAGACCTACGAGGCACGAAAAAGCTACACTACGCAAGACCCTTGATTCGAAACCTCACAGTACATATGTGACCTCTCATACCGGTTTTCAGTGAGGCCGATTTAGTGGGTCTTCCACCGCCCTCTTATGCCTCGAGAAGAGTCGCGAATCTGCTGTCTTATCTGCGTGCTTCACATACATCCACAGTAGTATTAGGCAACTTACACCAACCGAGAGATCCTCGGCTTTTAACTCTTTAAACGTACTAAATGTTTCGCACACCAATGTAAACAGAATAAAAACACACCTTGTACTTATAGACGCGTATGTTGCAGATAAAACGTGTGATATCTTGGCCACAGCCGAGACGTTTCTCACCGATCTTGACTCCGACGCCATAATACACTTATTCGGCTTTAATTTTGTCCTCAACGATAGAGTCGGCAAGGAAGTTGGGAGCATTGCAGTTTATATACGTGACTTCTTCAAAGTCAAGGTAGAAGTATCATCCGAACCACCTTATACAAACTCTCCCAAGTTTCTGATTCTAAAGCTTCCTCATGGTAATAACACCCCCTTACTTGCAATCGTCTACAGGCATCCTCGAGCGGCCTACCCAGATCTATTTTTTAATGTCTTTTCTACCTTTGTATTGTCCTACACTTGTGTAATCATCACTGGGGATTTTATCAGCAACATGAGCGTTGATGACGCCGCCTCTCGGCACATTTTCGACCTCATAAACTCACACTCAGTCTACTTAGTTCCTTCATAACCTACACATGACGCCATTTGTCATGACCATGTATCCCACACATGGCTGGATCTTTTTATTGTGTACGATTCTGCATCGTATCCATACTCGCAGTCACCGATTATCGTGGGCCATGACATTACTAGCTTAAGTTTTACATTTTTCTTCTCATCTCACTCACGTAAATCCATCTTCACACGCTCATTACAGCGTATTCACACTGACAGCCTTATAGACTCTCACAGCACACACTTTAATAACGCCTTTGCGGCAGATTCGATAAACATAAATGTTCCAAATATTACAAACTGTCCCGTCTCGTAAAATTCCAATAGATATGTATCTATTTAGAACTTAAACACGCTCACAAATGTTCTCACAAGCGTTATAAGCTGCACTTTCGATGATATTTCTCCAATTCGGGAAATCTCGATCTCGTCCGCTAAAAAATCGTTGGTCTTCAGCGAAATCCGTGATATAATGAGGGACCGCGATAGATGCTATACATTGCTAAGCGATTGGGCGCGATTTCGGACTACATGTGCTTTAAAGCGCTCCGCAGCGATGACTCGAATAAACTCGACACCGCGAAAAACATCTTTCTTGACAAGAAACTCGACAATGCTCCAAATGCGACGGCAAAGTGGCGTGAGCTGAGGCGTCAGTTGCACTGCGCGTGCGTCGCCTTTCACCTACTTTTCATGTGCAGACTTAAACCGTCACTACGCGAGCGTCACTGCCGATCTTGTCCCGCTCTCAGCTGAGCCCTTCAAGCGACATCTCTGGGCTACTTGGGAGGGAGCTCTGCCAAAAAGTGGCGCGAGCTAAGGCGCTTGGGTATCACCAGCGGTTAGCAAGCGTCACTATTCAATTATTTTACGTGTGCAGACCTAAACAGAGACTACGTGAACGTAACCGCTCATTTAGCGCCTTTCACGCCTGCACAATTCAATAAATTGTCACTCATCACTTCTATTTTCAACTGTTATTTCACTACTTCTTCTTTTCCCGCACAGTGGCGGCAAGCATTCCTTACAACTCCCGCGAAAAAGACCGAAATGGTCTCAATGTAGGACACACGCCCTATAGCAATGCTATACGAGATATCAGAAGCTCTCGAGCGTGTGGCCCACTCGCCGCTCTCCCGTCATGTCGAGTTTTCTGGTCTCCTAGACCCACGTCAGTCCCGTTTTCACCAAGGCCATAGCACCCAAACAGCGGTCCTGGGGGTCCTCGACGACGATAGGAGAGCAATAGACAATCGCATGATAACTGCGCTTGTTCTACTCGATATTTCCAAGGCGCTCGATATAGTCCCCCATGGTCTTCTCCTTCAAAAGCTGAGGCGCACGATGTACTCGGACGCGGCCCTCGCGTGGTTTTATGCCTTCTTACATGATAGGCTCCAAGCGGTAGCAGACACGGGTGGCTCAACTTCTGAGTTGTTAAGGGTCATATCGGGCGTTCCGCAGGGTAGCGGTCTTGGGCCTCTTCTTTTTATCGTTTTTATGAATGACCTTCCCTCAGTGTTGAGCGTGTCGGAGCACATGATCATTGCCGGCGACACCCAGATCTACTACTTTTTTCCTCCAGCCGACCTACGTGAGGCCATCGAGCAAATCACTCGTGACGCAAATGCTGTGGCTGTCTGGGCTGCCGCAAATAGCCTTGCTCTGAACCTCGGGAAAACCAAGGTGATGTTTTTAGGCAGTGAGGCGCTCATCTCTCGCATAGACATTGGAAGCATCCTCAAAGTTCATATTCTCGGGGCTCGAATTCCATACGCTTACTAAATCAAAAATCTTGGTGTCATTATTACCCCCACTCTTAACTGTCTATGGCATGCTATGCTCCCTACGGCACTACCGCCATTCATTCACTTTCTTGCTGAAAAAGAGCCTAGTTGAGAGTTTGGTCTTCCCTTACTTCGATTTCGCTTGTGCTGTCTACAATGATGTAGACGAAACTCGCACCACCAAGATTGAGCAAGTTTTTAATGCGTGCGTTTCGTTTTTGGCAATATTTCTTGCCGTGGACTTGTCACACCGTACCTCATTAGCCTGGGCTGGCACTCTGTTTCTAAACGCCGTGAGTTTTACATAGGCTCACTGGCATTCAACATCTTGCCATATCGCAACCCAGACTACCTGCCCTCTAAGTTCGAGCGTATGAACATTGATGTGTACGCTCGCTCATCAAATCGTCTGATCCCCAGAGTCCTCACATACGCAGCTCCAAGGACGGAAGCCTGCAAAAAATCGTCCACCGTCATGGCCTCAAACATCTTGAACCCCTTCACGCCACCGCCCTTAAACACCATCAACGTCACGAGGTGCAATGTCGATCTACGCGACGAACTACTGCAACGTGACCACGTCGACTGGAGGCAGAAGGTCGTAAATAAGTCGAGATGGTCTCCACTGGACGCCTCCACCATCATTCCACACACTGCACCGAGATACGAGCTCACATTGAGCTGATCCAATGGGTAAAGGAGCTAGCTTACTTATAAGGGCATGTACCACCGAGGCCTAACGCAGAAGGCTGCTTGAATCTGTAGTCTTACCCCATCTTGATTACTGCGCCGTGATGTGTCTTGACGCGTCCGACGATCAAAGAATTAGACTACAGAGACAGAATAACACATGTGTGCAATTTATATATGGTGTTAGGAGGGATGAGCACATCACCTCCTATAGAAGGCCGCTGGACTGGTTGCGCGTTGACAATCCAAGGATGTATTACGCCGCCATCCTTATGTATAAAATCCTTCGATTCAATTAACCAAGTTATTTAGCGGCATTTTTTCATAAACACCAGTCCAAATGCACTAGCAGGGGTGATGCACCAGAACTCTCGATGCCAAGAGTGCGCACGGAAACTGGTATGACATTTTTCCAAATCCAATGTACGCGCTATTGGAACTCTCTCCCACTAAATCTGTACAATCTTCCATCTTTGTGCGGATTTAAGACGGCGATCCTTAAACACCTCCTCGAGCTCGACCCCTAGTCATCCAGAGACGAAGCCTGTGGCCTTAATGCACTAAATATATTATAGACTTCATCCACACAGGGAACAAACGGATGGGTTTTCTTTATGTTAATTTATTTTGTTTTCTCCCCTATACATCATTATTATTTGTGTGAGTGTATTTATTAGTGTGAGTAGGTGCATGTGTGCAAAGAGTGAATGTTTAAATTTTAGAATACAATTGACAGATAGATAGAGACCGCTTGATTTACCGTGTTTGTTTGTATTTTAAGATAAGACGCACTGTGATATTGCCTGTTAAATATTTTGAAGACTGATGTTTGTATTAAATTTTAATATATGTGATATCATAGATAGTAAATAAGTGCAATATCTTATATAGAATAGTGAAAACGAAGACTGTCTTTTATATTCTGTAAAACAATGTATTATTCCCACTTAATTTTGTATTTATATGCAAATAAACAAATATCTATCTATCTCACTCTCTCTCTCCTCCTCTCTCTCTCTCTCTCTCTATGCCTCTCTCTTCTTGGCGGTGGTCCACTGATTTTCTGCGCGGCTTGCATCGGACTGAGTGGCTGCGATATCTCACCAGGAGCGAAGCAAACGGTACCATCCTGTTCACCGGATATTCGGCTTCACAGGGCATTAGAGGTGGGCATTCTTCGCCTTGGCAGTGCACTTTTCTACTGTTCTCTAATTGCCCCTCAAAATTTTGAAGTTACGGCACTTTGTAGGCATTATCTCATTTTGTGCTGTTAATTGGCAGTCCTGCCTATACCTGGTAATAAATCATCTCGCCATAGGGTTGGCGCTGCCAATCTTCCGACCTGCTACCAACTTCATTACAAATACGTGGTAAGCGCATGCGCCCTCCGACTAGTTATAGTTATAGTGGCTAGCAGCTCCTTCGCCCTCTTCCGAGAAGTCTCCAACTATTAGCACAAATTCTGAGAATCGCTGTCTTATCGTTCGACCTTGATCCCGCACTTCCATTATCCGGCAGATGGCAGTATTGATAGTGCCACCTTGCCCAGGGCATTCTATCTCCACCAGGCATGAGCAAGATGCACTGTCTTATCTGTGATAGCACTATCCCTCGCAGGCCGGCTGCATCAGTGCAGTGCATTGATTGCCGCAGCATCTTTCACAAAGAGTGCGGTGATCCAGCGTGGTTTACCACACCGCACACAATACGGTGCTGTACCGCTACCAGGCCAAGACAGATGACTATGCTTACTACTGAGCTACCGTGCATGAGCGACACAGCGCTAGCACCTGATCCTATCCACTCGGCTGATACTACTGCCGAAACGACACCCACAGCCAACGTCGACTCTCACAAGCGACTAGCATCGCCCTTCTTGCTTTCGACAGAACAGGTAGCTAAGCAGCTCTGCTGCAGCGAAAGCCCGTTAAGCTCGCTTGGTACTTCACCGCACGCACCCTCTTCGTCTGGCTCTGCCGGTTCTCCAGTAGGCGCATTGAACCAAGGACCTCCAGACTGGTTTTCGGACTGGGCCAAGAGCTACCTAACTGAATTTAGGATCGAAATCGGCACAATTAAGGATGAGCTACTCGAAGTAAAAACTAACCTGAACACGATCCATCAGACCCAAGTGGCGACGCAAGCCGCGGTCGAGGCGCTCCATACCCGAGTCGACGGTATCGACTCGCAAATCGAGAGATTAGACGCCCGTATAAGCAGAATCGAGGCCACTGCCGCGACACGCCTCATAGCTGGCACGCGCAACCCTCGGACCCTCGACACCTGCGAGATACTTTTATCCGGCATACCACGCATGGTCAAGCTCGACAATCGCGAAGTTATCCAGTGCATTCTTGGCCAGATTGGCTTGCCTCTCACTGCCAACCTTATCGCGGAAATCAGGGAGTGGCTCCCTGCAAATTCCAGAGCTCGCGCGTCGATGGGTCCGACACCGGGGACCTCAGCTCCTTCCGAGCGTACATCTTCATGGGTGGATAGCAGAGCCGTGGTTTTCCGCTTGTCTTCGCCGCAAAATCGCGATCTGGTCGTCTCACGCGCAGGCAAACTACGCGATCTCTCCTGCGATGCGGTTCTCGGTAGTGGCGGTAGTGGCGGTCCTTCGCATTTATTTCTGCGTGCTCTATAGCCGCAGCCGCTGCACGCCCTCTTTACCCTGGCCTTGGCGGCGCAGAAACGGCTTCACTACGCGAGGCCGGTCGTGAGAGACTTGACGGTCTACATGCAGACGACTACTGGCGGCCCGCTTATCCCACTGGCGTCTGAGGCAGATCTACAGCTACTCGAGCCCCACCCGGCCTCAGCTTGAACGCTCCAGGGTCGGCCTTTCTCTTCTGCCTTTTCTTCTCTCACTACAGGCCCACATCTCTCTTCCACATATCACCTTTTGCCGCACTCGTAAAACCTGCCAAACTCACTTTCAATAGCCCATATCAATGTAAATAGATTAAAAACTCACTTCTCGTTTATCGAAAATTTTTCCGTTTTCCCAGTGCATATAATTGCAATCACTGAGACTTTTCTATCAGAGCTCGACAGCGACTCTATCTTACAAATGTCGGGCTTTTCCTTGCTGGGGCTCGACAGAAAGGGCAAAGAGGGCGGCGGCGTCGGCGTGTACGTAAGAGACGCGTTTAATATCAAAATTCTCGGTCAGTCTAACCCAATCTATGACAATACTTCTGAATTTCTAATACTGGGGCTCACTTATGAAAAAACGTCTCTACTCTTCTCTGTGGTTTACAGACGGCCTGGTGCCGCCTACGCTGATCTGTTCTTCGACACGCTGGCCTCGTTCTTGCCACAGTACAAGTATGTGGTGATCACAGGTGATTTTAATATTAATATGGCAGTAGTTTTGCCCCACTCTTCATATTTTCAAGCCCTTTTAAACTATCTTTCTCTCTTTCTAGTACCTTCCGACACAATGCACCATCCTGATCAACTCGACCATCAAGCGCATACATGGCTTGACCTTTTCATTACTCACGACGCATCTTCGCTCATCAACTATACGAAATCTGACTCGCCCTTTATCGCCGGTCACGATCTCATCAAGCTTACCATGAATTTCTCCTTGCCACCAAAAACGCAAAAATCCATATTTTCTAGGTCATTAAAAGCAATGCCGATTGAACACCTAAACTCTACTCTTCTTTCTCATTTTGATCACAATGGCCGACGCGCGTAATTTTATTCTCAGCTCTCACCCCTCTTCTCTTTCACGCATCTCTTCACCCTCTATTTTCTCTAATGCGCTCAACGACTTTCTCACTCGCAATCTAAACGCGGCCTTCGATGAAGCTACCCCTATTCGTCAAATAAATATTTCCAGCACCCGCAAACCATGGGTATCGCGCGATATACGCAACCTCATGCGCGAGCGTGATAAACAATACAGGGCTGCCAGGCGGTCTGGATCCGCCCAAGATCTAGAGCGCTTTAAAGCAGTCCGAAGGTAAATCAGTGACGCTTTTGACACGGCAAAAAAGAAGCATTACGCCGACCGTCTGCTCCGAGCTCCCCTCGCATCTCCCCTTTTAATTATTTTTCTAGCTCTGATCTAAACAGGCAGTACGCCAGCGTGGCCGCAGACGCAGTACCTCTCGCGCCTGCTACTCTACAGAGGCTTGTGCTGAAGTATCCCTCTGCCGCGGACGACCAGTTATACAGCTTCTCGCCAGTCTCGCAGCGAGAAGTCCTGCTGGCCGACCGTAGGTCAACATCCAAGGCCACCGGACCGGCCGGCATCTCAGCGGAAATGCTTAAGCTGGCTGCCCCGGTTTTAGCCGCTCCGCTCACCTATCATTTTAATTGGTCGCTGAGAGAAGCCGTTTTTCCGGACCTTTCGAGGCGAGCCCTTCTCTCCCCCTATGCGAAGTCGACTGTTATGTCGAGCATGCCAGACACAAGGTCCATCGCCAAGCTCTATGAGCTCTCCAAAGCGCTCGAGCGCATTGCACATGTCCAGTTTTCGCGACATCTCGAGGCGTCTGGCCTTCTTGACACTCGACAGGCCGGCTTCCGTAGGGGCCACAGCACCCAGACGGCACTTCTCGGGGTCCTGGACGATGTGCGCCTCGCCATCGATAAGCGCATGGTCACCATACTCGTGCTCTTCGATTTTTCCAAGGCTTTTGACTCGGTTCCAGACGGTCTCCTTCTCTTAAAACTCAAGCGTCTTATGTGCTTAGACGCTGCCCTGGCGTGGTTTTACACGTACCAGCATGAACGCTTGCAGGCGATGATCTATGAGGGCGGCCGTACTTCTGATTGGCTGAAGGTCTTAGCTGGCGTCCTCCAGGGAAGTGTCCTCGGCCCGCTACTCTTCATCGCGTTCATCAGCGACCCAGATTTATCACTCGTTCCCGCCTGCCGAACTGCGCGAAGGCATAGCTGCGATTACTAGCAACGCGGAGGCCGTGGCCATCTGGGCCGCCGATAACTGTCTCTCCCTTAATCTTACGTTGACCAAGACTATGCTCTTGGGTAGCGAGGCCATCATTTCTCGCTTGGACCTCGAGAGCATCCCCAAAGTCACTATTCGCGGGGTTCCAATACCGTTCGCATCCCAAATTAAGAATCTTGTTTGATCACCCCCACTCTCAAATGGGCCCCGCACGTAAACCAAGTTTTGCGTCGGGTGCATTGTTCTCTTCGTTTTATTAAACATTATAAACATGCTCTACCTATTCCCACGAAGAAAAACATAGTTGAGAGCCTCATCTTTCCGCATTTCGATTATGCATTTGCTGTCTACCACAATCTTGACAAAATGCGCAGCACCAAGATTCAGCGCGCACTTAATAGTGGTCATATCCCGTTTCGAGGACATGTCACTTCACACCGCATTAGCCTCGGATGGCTCTCTGCGGCCAAATGCCGGGAGTACTGCATAGGCTCCTTGGCGTTCAACATCTTGGCGTATCGGAACCCACCGTACTTAGCCGACAACTTCACGCGTATGAATTTTGACTTGTGCGTGCGCTCCTCCAGCCGTCTCCTAGGGTCCTCACATGCTCCACGCCTAGGACAGAGGCCATACGGCGATCATTCCTTATCACCGCGTTCAACCTCCTTAACCAGCTAGGGCCCCTGGAGTTCGACCCGGACCACGTGCATCATTTTAAGGACAACTTCTTCGGTCAGCTACAAGCGCATGATTGGGCCGACTGGATGCACCGAGTAGCGACTGAGGGCCTTCCGATGGAAGGCTGAGGGGCCACTGCCTGTTCCATCACGGCAACATCACGGATGCCACCACCACCATCAGAGACCAGCACAGTATTTCAAGAGTTTTTTAACTTTCATTTAACTTCTATCTGCTAAAATTTTTATTTGTTTTTTTTTTCATTTTTATTTTTATTCTAGTAGCGCCAAAATATGCGCACTCAAAGCAGTTACAGAGAGCAAATTTTGTTAAGTTTTTATTTTTTTCTTATATACTTCTTATTGTTATTGTTTTTCATTACTTAAATTGTATACTCTGTATATTAGACCTTTAGGCCACATGGGGTCCTACCCTATGGTCTCAATAAACATAGTACTCTACTCTTCTCGCCCTCTTTCATCCTCACCCCTCTCTCTCTCATATTCTCTCCCTCTCCCACTCCCTCTTCCCCCTCTCTCTATCACCTCCCCTCTGTAATCAATCAATCAATCTTTCTCTGTCTCTCTATATCTCTCTATCTCATATTCTGTTATGAGAGCCCCCACTAGGAGACGACGGCGAAATCTGCAACTGGGCACGAAATCGGTTACATATAGGACCGGGCCTTCATGTAGCTCCATGCCGGGAAACACTATACATTTCAAGCATTTTTTTGTGTAATCAACCTTGCAATGTGCTTGACTTAATAAGCACTCTTGCAGTGGCTGCAATATTGTGGAGTTGTTACATACAGTTTTCGCTCTCCCCCTTGGAACGCGAATAGTTGGCATTGGCGCTTCTGTATCTTCTTTCATAGAACATATTTCCATAGTTCCAAAGCTGACACTCTCGACGACATGAGTAGAAATCAGCCTGCCAAGTGCCCTATTTGTCTGCAGCCGGTTATCAGACAGTCAGGCCCGTCTTTGCCGTGCATCAGCTGTAGAAGGCTGGCGCACACTGCTTGCAAGCACAGACCTCGCACCTCTGTCAATCAACGACACCCCCGCTCTCTGAACCCGCCCCTCTCTCATCTATCAAAGTGTAGGAGGCCACGTCCACAGCTACCAGTGGCTCGGCGAAGAGGCTTGGTTCGCCCATCTCTCCGTCTGTGTCCCAAATGGCAAAACTTCCTCGCGAACGCTCGAACTCTGGCGAGTCAGATTTTTCTTCACCTCGATCAAATTTTTCGGCTGGCATTGCAAGTGCGGGTATGGCTGATAAACCACCGGCATGGCTCGCTGCCTTTGCGGCTGATCTTAACAAGTTCGTGGACTCTATCCGGCGCTACAGGGCACAGATGAGCGCGAATATTCGCGCCGACCTCATTGTAAATCGGGAGGAATTTAATGCGTCTCTTTTGAGCATTCAGCGCAACGTTGCGGAATTAAGTGTAAGTATCGTTCCGAATTGAATGAGACTCGCGCCGCGGTTGCGTATCTAGATTCGCGTGTGGAGGATCTTGAGAATGCGGAGATGGCGCGTGACTCTTTAGGTGCAACTGGCGGCAAGGTCGATGAATGCGAAATCCTTCTCTGAGGTATTCCTTGAGCAGTGGCACTTGATAATATGACTCTTTCCAACCGGTTACTGACTTTTCTTCAGCTGCCACTTCTTGCTGGTTCGATTTTATTCATTCGTGAGTAGACTGCGGGTGCATCGGCTTCAAGAGCTGCTTCTAATGCGGCTGCGTAAGCATATCGAGGCATTGTCATTCGCTTTTGCTCGGCTGCGGCTAAAGGACGGGAAATGCGAAGAGATCTTGGGCGAGGGTGGCGGGCGTACTCTCTGGCCTAAAAAGCTTCACACCCTTTTAGGCAAGGCATACGAGGCTCAGAAAAGAATCAAGTACGCTAGGCCTACAGTTTGAGGACTAAAAGTTCGCATGAGAGCCTCACCAAACGGACCTCTTATTCCGATTCACACAGCGAGGCTGATTTGATCGCTCTCCAACCGGTGTCTTTTTTTTCATGAGGCCTTCCGAATCTGCCGCCCTCCGCATTTCACTCATCAACTCGCAGCAATCATCCAATGCAATATCAGTCATATTTAAATGTTTACGTATCAATGTCAATCGTCTTAAATCACACTCTATTCTTCTTGAAGCACGTTTTTTAACTCAAGCTTGTAATATCTTAGCAGTCACTGAAATATTCTTAACCGAATCAGATGCACAATTAGTCATGTAGCTGACTAGGTACACTTTCTTTCGTCATGATAGGCACGGTAACGAAGCGGGAGGTGTAGGCGCCTATATTCGGGACTATTTCAAGGTTAGGATTCTTAGTTCCTCAGACCAGCGTTTTTCTAACTAGAACTTTCAAATAAAAATAGTTCCCTTATTTTTGCTGTAGTATTTAGGTGCCCACACGCAGCTTATCCAGAAGCGTTTTTGCCGTTCGCTCCTTTCTTCTCCCGTCCTATACTGACATTATTATAACAAAGAATTTTAATGCGAATATGGCCTCGGGAAACTCAGCAGGTCGACATCTGAATGAACTTATCCATTTTCACTCACTTTATATTGCTTCTTCAGAGCCCACTCATCACGCCATCTGCTTAAATCATCAGTCACACACTTGACTCGATTAATTTATCATCAACGACGTATCCTCTCTAATCTCATACCACAAGTCACCCTTCATAGCCGATCATGACATAATAAATATTAGATATACGTTTTTTACATTTCAGCAAGCGCATAAAACGATACTTTCTCGCTCATTAAAGCGTATATCTTCTGAAAGATTAATGAACTCGATTCATCATCACTTTACGCGTTTTCTCCTGGCAGATTTGACTTTCAATTCTAATGTGCAGTCTTCTTCGTCTAACTGTCCCGTCCTACTCTCTTTTTCTGGTCCTGTCACATATATTAATTTTAATGATCACTCTGAGGGTTATCCAAGGTCGTTTTAAATGCCTTCAACGTAGCGACATATGTGATCTCATGCGAGAACGAGACAAAATTTACAGGATTGCTAGGCGCTCTGGCAGCAATCTTGATTTTATCTGATTCAAGCCCTTGCGCAGTCTTGTCTCGGACAGGCTCGACACGGCTAAAAATAATTTTATTGCTAGAAAACTCCAGGGTGCCCCAGATGCCTCGGCGAAGTGGCGCGAGCTTCGGCGCTTGGGTTTATCGGGCATACCGCGTGTATCTCCTTTCACTTACATTTCGTGCTCTGATCTAAATAGACACTACGCGAGCATAATAGCTCATCTGTCTCCGCTCTCGCCTGAGGAGTTTGGCGCATTACTGTCGCATTCTCCTGCTGACGCATTGGCTATTGAAGGCAATCTATTTTCTTTCTCTCCTGTCTCACATCGCGAGGTCATGCAGGTTATCAACCGTTCTACCTCCAAAGCAACGGGCCCCGACGGCATTTTGGCAGAAATGCTTAAGCTCGTCGCGCCTTCTCTTGTGGCTCCATTAACAGCACTATTCAACTCGAATTTGAGGTCTGCCACCTTCCCGTTGTATTGGAAACGAGATTTTCTCACTCCACTAGCAAAAAAAGCCACGATGACCTCGATGTCCGATACGCGCCTGGTGGCGATACTCTGTGAGATCTCCAAAGCCCTTGATCGGGTCGCTCTTGGGCAGCTCTCGCGTCATCTTGAGGAATCCGGCCTCCTGGATCCAAGGCAGGCGGGTTTCGGCCCGGCCACATCACTCAAATGGCCCTTCTGAGGGTCCTTGACGACGTCAGAAGAGCAACAGACCAGTGCTAAATAGCTGCGCTTGTTCTATTTGACTTTTCAAAAGCGTTTGATATGGTCCCCCATGGGCTACTCCTCCTAAAACTAAAGCTCATCATGTGTCTGACGCAGTCCTCGCGTGGTTTTATGCTTATTTGCATGACAGGCTCCAGGCGATGGTATATGCGGGTGGCTCAACATCTGAATGGCTAGAGGGTATGGCGGGCTTACCCCAGGGCAGTGTTCTTGGCCCTCTTCTATTCATTGTTCTCATAAATGATCTTCCTTCTGTATTAAGTGCCTCTCGTCACATGATTTATGCGGACGACACCCAGATCTATTACTCTTTTCCATCAGCCAACCTCCGCGAGGACACTGTTGTGAGTCGATCACTCGTGACGCCGAAGTAGTGGTCGCCTAGGCTGCTGAAAATGACCTTTTTCTGAACCTTGGAAAGACTAAGGTGATGCTTCTAGGCAGCGAGTGCTTCATCTCTCGTATTGACCTTAACACCATCCCTAAACATACTATTCTCGGGGTTCTCATCCAATACGCTTCCCTAGTAAAGAATCTTGGTATCCTCATTACCCTCACTCTCAACTAGGCTCCCCATTTCAATCGAATCGTAGGTCGTGTCTTCGGTACACTGCGCTCCCTAAGGCACCACCGGCAGTTGAAGAAGTAAAAGATTATTTAAAAAATATATCTAAAAGAGCATTGCAAACCAACACACATGGAAAGGAAAAAGTAAGATATCTCGAATCAGTGATGGGTGCAATTGTCAGCATGGAAGAAATATAATCACCAACGTTTGAAGAAGTGTAAAAAAATATAAAACCCTGCTTGCGTGTATACCGTATAGTTTACACTCCTCTTGTTGCAATAAAAAAGATATGTGCGCTTTAAATCACACATACTTATTAAACAAGCAGCTACGTACATTACTTAAGCAATCCTCTAGCACCAATATTAGTTCAGAAAAGTTAAGGGTACAACGCACTTTGAACGTTCAAAAAAAACCTATTAATAATATTAAATATATTGATATAAAAGTTGATAGGTATTATAAATAAAGTCTATAAATATAAGAAAAAATTTTTTTTATTGTTTTTTTTTTTCAATTGTTATATACAAAAACTGCCATGATTTTGAAGTTGGTAGACGGGAGGCATAGTAACTCAACAACGGCTCATCTGAAACAAAAAATGAAAGTGTTTTAGATTCAGTATGACAATAGCTGCAAGATGGACTATGGATATTGATTTTTATCAATAAATAACAAAATGGCAGCCAAAATAAAAGTCCACTTTGTGTCTTTTTGTGTGCAGAATATATCATTAAATTTTTATAAGAATTGGTCTATTCGTTTTACAGGAACCGTGCCTCCCATTCTAAAAAACGTTGTTTTGAGAAAAACGCGTTTAAAGTTTTTTTTAATGAATAATCATGAAAAAATCTTACCTGAATTTAATCAGCGATGCCTTGACCGTACATTTCGCCTTCTGCTTGTTCTTGAACTTCAATTTCTTCCAATCTTACTTGTGTTCGTTTCGTTCTGGCTTCTTCGGAAGATTGTGAGCTGCGGCGGTTTGCATCTTTAATGCGTAACTTATTACGCTGCTTAGCGAATTCGATGGCGATCGGGCTGAGTTTGATGTCTAATACCTTCATTATCTTCAAAACTGGCTTATATCCTTCATTGTAGATGCAAGCCGAAGTTTTGCATGCAATATCGACATTTTTGTTTGCCATTAAACTTGTGCTTAGGTGCCATATCCCATACACACTTGCTAAAACTTTCGTTGTTATTTTGTGTATGGCCACATAAACACCGTTCGAGCAGCTCCGTTTTCGTTAATTCCTTGTAAATAGGTTTTAGTACCTCTTGAACATCAGCAGAAAGAGCAGGTGCATGATTATACGGTTTATTAGCAGCCTGAGCCTTGAGATACTTACACCAATGCAAGTGTTGAGGTTTGGCGTCCGTAGATATTTTATTATAGTACCCTGCACAAATTTCTTTACGCATACCTTCAACTAAATGGATGTTTCTCTGCACTGCTACGCCATAATTTTCAGATAATTGTTTCATTAATTTGATGGTTAGATCTTGAGTTTTTAGTGCAGGAAACTTTTTGACGGTAGCGGTTTTTCTCTTCACAACTTTTTCCGGTGCGGCTTTTTCTGATGAGGCTTTCTTCTTTTCGGCTTGCTTTAGGGCCTTTTTCTTTTGTAGGGTAAACAGACCAGTGAATGACCGAACTATCATTTTCATTGAACTTTTAAGCTACAAATATATTTTACTAGCATGAAATATCGAAATTAATTTTTAATTCACTTTATAATTATATTTTCTTTGAATTAACGTTATTTAAGAAGTACTTCTTTAGAGAAATATTTTTTAAATTAAGAAAAAAGTAAAAAAGATGTAAAAGTCCAGTAAATGACCATCCCTGTCCAGTAAATGACCAGACAAATGCCAGTGAATGAC
>UELV01169175.1:0-22078 GCA_900490015.1 Megastigmus stigmatizans | reverse complement strand
GGCCACACTGTTGAATTGAACGCAAATCGAGTTTGATGCATTTTAACCACGAACTCGTTGTAAAATCAACTATTCATTCATTGACTTGACTATACGTTGTTGAATCAACTAACAAAAAGTTGACTTGACTATAATTTTGTTAAAATAATGGCATGTTTGTTAAGTTAACAATGCTATTGTTGATACAATTGAATTTTTTTCTCTGTGTACTCGATATCTAGGTTATAGGGTCACCGATAATGCGGTCCAGGTAGTGCGCTCCGAAGTTTTTTGTATCTAGGTGTGGGATTCAGTCGTGCACGATATCTAGGTGTATAGAGTCGCCGATGATGGAGTCTAAGTAGTGCGCGCCGTAGCTTTTCGTGTCTAGATATGTAATTCGGTCGTCGGTTATTGTGTTTACTCGAATTTGTGGAAGAATTTTGTAATAACTTACTTTGAATAGCAGTTATTCGTCCCCTACACAATTGAATTTATTTTAACTGATTACTGTAAATTTAAATAATAATATTTTTTAAATTGCATTTCTTTCTGATAATCAGTGATAAAATATAAAGTATTAGATATTAATATTTTATCATAAGAATATAAAACTTAAGTTTTCAGCTGAATTCAATTAATTCTACACTCTAATCCCCAAAGAGTAAAAGTTGGCATAAAAAAGTTGAAATTTATCGATTTATCATTTTCAAAAGAGTAAAATGTTAATTTACTATTTTTAAAAGAGTAATTATAAAATTTTCTACTTTCTAAAAGTAGAAATCTTAACCCTGAATTTCCAAAAAAAAGTACGTGTAGGTGTCAATAAAGAAGTTAAAATAATATCTATCTTAAAATAAAACCTCTAATAACGTAAAATGTTGGCATGGAAAAGTTCCCTTTTGTCACAAAAAAATAGAAACATAAACTTACAAAATTATCAATACACTAAATAAAACTGTCAAGCAATACAATTTCATTTTTTTAGGGTGTACGTATGTAAATACGTTTTTTATACAATATAAACTATCTTTCAACTACAATCTTTATTTATAAATTAAGTTTGAATTATTAATGTGTATTATACGTAAGAATTATAAGTTACGTGTTTTATTTTGCATTATTTGCAGTCTCTAAGAAAGTAGTGAAATCTCTAAAAAAAAAAATACCTTTAAAAAGGTAAAATCTTGGCAAGTATGATTTTTTCTCCCTCAACACAATTTCTTATTTATTCTACCAAACTACTGTAACCTAAAACATTTGAGATAGATAAATTAAAAAACTTTCCAATTATTAAATATAATTTACATATTAGGCTTGTGTACTACTCATTATTATAAATGCATTTTTAATTAAATGTACTATTTCTAGACATCCTATATTTTATTCCAATAAAATATTGTACTAAAATCCATGAAGTTCTGTGACATTTTCTATTCTACGTTTCTCTTGCATAATTAATTGAAACCAACATATATCAAATGTTAGTGTTGTTTTGTTAAGATTTTATTTTGGATCATCAAAACAAAATGCGTCTATTGGACAATACTTTTCCTGCGAAATAAACATATTAGTTTGAGCCAATGCAAAAGTATATGTAACTCTCTCAAAAATCTCTTCATATTACACGAGAAAGTGAATTTGTTTATTAATTTTGCATTAAAAATAATTTTTCCATGTGAAATTGATTAGCAACTATCGGATTCTCTATCGGAAATATCGAAAATTCCTGAATAAATTTTTCGACAAAAAAGATTTTTATATTACACGAGACACTGTATTTATTTATTATAACTAACGAAATATTGTAACTAACTTTGCTTTAACTATTAAGCAATTTTTACTCAGCTCACTATAAGCAAAAATTATATAACCAGGCTTGGTCAACCGGTCAAGCAAAATGTATTTAAGGTGCTCGGCAAAAATTGCTGAAGTTCTGAGCAAATTTTGCTCAACCCCCTGTGCTGAAGATTTTCGGCAAAAATTGCCGAAGGTCTGAGCAAAACTTGCTCAACTTCTTAAACAATTTTTACTCAGCTTTCGACTCAGTAAAATTTACTTAACCTTTTACGCAATTTTTGCTCACGATTTTTCCCCGTGGCAGGCATTAAGCAAGATCATCTCTAATACAATTCCTACTCGGGATTTCAAGATATCAATTTTTTATTACTAAGATAACAAAAACGTTTAAATTTGTTATTAACGATATAGTTTAATAGCATTTATTAAACTTCTTGTTTAAAACTATAATATAAGATCCGAGAGCACGACCGTAAACCCTTTTCTATTTCCCATTTGCTTTTTCTAAAATTTCGTATCATATATCTTTTGAGCCAATCCTATGTGTACAAGTTATGAACATAATGTGAAAGATTTTTTAAATGGCTTTCATTTAAAAAAAATTTTATTCAATTATTTTTTATTCAATCATATAAAAAAGTAGGAATCGACTACTTTATAAAAGTAGAAACTTTTAATTTTCACCTTTTAAAAAGTAGAAATGTCATTTAGACATTTGAAAAGTAGAATAAGTGAAATTTATACTTTTAACAAGTAATAATAATATTTCTACTTTTAAAATGTATATATGGACCTAATATACTGAAAAAAACTTACTTAATTATTTATTGTAATACGTATGTCTGTGATAAAATAAGCTATAATAATCTAACCTACAAAATTACATTACCTCATTTCCAATAAAATATGGTTTATGTTTATAATAAAAAACTTTATTAAATTTTTTTACAACCAACTCTTAGAAATATATGAATGAATAGCTCTTTTTTTAATTTTTAGTTTTGGGACGTTTTAAAAACTTTGTAAACTTCATAACGATAACTTTTTATTTTCAAACTTTCACACATCCTTTTCTCTGAAACTATAGAAGTTAAAAGAGCGTAATTATAGTGTTTTGAAAATGCTTTTTGTTGCACAATATCATGGCATTGTTTTCAATAACCTCCGTATGGATTTTTACTGATCAAAAATTTTAGTGATTGACCGATGAGTATTAGCCATACTAAAATTCTGCATATATAGGGAAATATGTACAAACTAAATTTTATTCAATAATTTTTTTGTTTTTTAGGCCACTCTAACCATCTTAGAATCTTTAAAGCCATATTTAGTTTTGGGATGCTTTAAAAACTTTGAAAATTTCCAGATGAATATCCACTGAAATTGTAGTGAATATTCAACTGATTTTCAGTCAAAATAAAATGATCTACTATACGATCAGTGGAACCATCATTGGTTTATCAGTGAATTAATTTTCACTGACGAAAACAACAGAATTTTCACTACTTTAAATTTAGAGAGTATACATCGAGTACAGGAACTACCTAATCCTACTCCTAGACACAAAAAGCTACGGAGCGCACTACTTAAACTCCATCATCGACGACCTTATACACCTAGACATCGATTGAACGTCCGATTTCCACACCTAGACACAAAAAGCTACGGAGCGCACTACTTAGACTCCATCATCGGCGACCTTATACACCTAGACATCGAGTACGACCGAATTCCACCTAGGCATTATTATCGGTGACCCTACACACCTAGACAGAGTATAATATGATATTAATATACACATTTGCCAATTGGAAATAAGTCTAGGAAACTGACTATTATGCGGAATATCTCCAGAATAAAATCATATTTTCTCTGTTAATGAAAAAGAAATTATTGCTTCTTGCGAAACAGTATATTTTACTGTCAAAACAGAAGAAACTCCTTTTTTCTGACCGTAAAAACAACACTTTGAAAAGTACGTTAGTATTGCCTAAAAAAACAGCAGTTTCTCCTTTTTTTAGATGGAATCTTTATGTATTTTTCTAAACGTAACTTTAACCTCCCAAAAACAGTAGTTTCTTCTTTTTATTTTTCTCCGTGTACATATACGCACAGCGTAGAAGGAACAAGGAGGAAATAAAGGGGGCAAATTACGCATATATGCGTGTGTATATACCAGATATCATAATAAACCGAATTCGCGATGGATGGGAATTTATCGGTGCAGCGAGTATAGAGTCCCTCGGCGGTCACCGCGCCACCATCGCGGTATATAGGACCAATATAAAAGTCAATACGTTTCCTTTATTGCTGGGGGAAAGTGCACGGAACGGTATGTGTGGCCGAGTGTGTTAGCTGCAGTGGAGGGCCAGTACAGCAGGTCTGAAACGAGGGGGAGGGAGTATGTGTAGGGGAGGAACACGCGACGCCGGTATTTGCAGGAGAGCGCCACACCGCGCCAAACCATCAAAAACACTTTTTACAACTTTCTGCTTCATAAATTCAAAATAATAATTTATATTTGCGCGCGCATACGCTTCTGTCGCCGGATCCCAGTTCCCGATAGCTTTATCTTCAATCACCGTTTTTACTCTGGATGTTGTTCCTCTCTCTCTCTCTCTCTCTCTCTCTCTCTCTCTCTCTGACTCTCTCTCTGACTCTCTCTGACTCTCTCTCTCTTTTTTTTTCGGTTTTTACGTACACCCAGTACCAGCGGGTCGCGAGCTGTTATGCACCGAGATACTGTATCTCTTCTTTCTCGTGGTATAACAACTCGCTTTTATTTATCTATGCAACTCGGTGCTGGACGCGACGAGAACTGCCACTGATATATATTGTGCGTATATTGAATTTTCGAAATGACAGATTATGTATATAGCGAATTTTATTTTCTGCAAGTTGTTGGCGGTGGTTCTAAGCACGTTTTGTTTTCATAATCACTTTGCGGCACTTAGTGGTGAAGGGTTATATAGGGTAGGTTCGGGGAGTGGGCAAATTTTCAAATTTCGTTGTATCGCGCTTTTACCGTTACTTTTATAATTCAACTGATTAATATTGTAGCGACGACTTTTACGATTATGGCGTAAACTAAGTATTGTTCAGTCGTTTCCGCAGTGCTAATGTCACTCGTTATACTTGGATCGTAAATATTATTTTTTTAAATGCGACTTTGCTATTACTCGCGTTAATAGGTTAATATTCAACCAGAGGTCGACGACGATTTTTCCCATGTACACGCGCGAATAAAGCCTTTAAAGAGTCCAGCATCTATGTATATATATTGTAAGGCGGTTAAAATATTGCGCTTTAGAACTTTAATAGGTTTAATAGGTGAATATTCAACCAGAGGTCGACGACGATTTTTCCCATGTACACGCGCGTATAAAGCCTTTAAAGAGTCCAGCATCTATGTATGTATGTATATATATGTATATATATATTGTAAGGCGGTTAAAATATTGCGCTTTAGAACTTTGGATGGAGAGCACTTGCAGAGAGCAGGAATAAATAAAAGAAATGGAAGCACTTTGCATGAAAATGACGAGGCTGATCATAAAAACCGTCGAGAAGCTCTGTTGCAATATTTTGAGTACAAAGCTTTTTTCAAGATTTTCGAGAGGTCGATTAGTCGAGTGTAGTGAATACTGTTTCAAAATTACACTGGTCCAGCGCGAAATTTACAAGTCATTTCGCTCAAAATAATGTCCTTTAAAAAAGAGTGCCTATTTTCAAGGGCTTCAAATATGCGTTATCTTATTTTTATAGTCTCTGCTATTTTTAGCCGGTACTACGGCATTGTTGATGTAAATTTTCAGAAATGCAAGTACGCCGCGGGATTGTTTTCGAGTGTTTAGTAATTTCGCGCATAACAATTGAAACCCTTCACGCCAAGGAACTTTTTTTTTCAGAATTGCGGTCTTTTATGCATACAAAACATATGCTGAGAGCATTTCAAATTCAACTTTTATTCTCGCGCCATTTACCTTGCGTCATTATGCGATATCGCTTAAGTCGTTTCTCTAGTATGTACTTTCGAGCACAAGGTATTTTTCTACGCTGAACTTATTAACATTACTGTTATCAACGTCGCAATATATTTAGTTCTTTTTTTTTATATTTTGCCAAAAGTACTTTATTTCCTTTTAATGCGTAAATAAGTAAATAAATTGTTTTATTATTATTAGATGCAAGAGTTAAGCATTTTAGAATATTTTTGAGAAATATATAATTTGGCTTAAAAGTCCCATTACCATGGATCAATTATTAAGACCCTTTTAAATTATAAAATATATAAGAATTAAAAGTATACTTTATTCGTCAAGATAATTATTTCTGCGAATGCTCGCTTGAAATGTATAATTTCATTACGTTGCGCAGATCTAATTATATACGGCCAACTAAATGTGACGCAGAGATGAAAGTAAATACATCGTTTATGTAATTGAGTGATGGAGGATATTTTTATAAACTTACGACTTATTTGTACCTTAAAAATCTTTGTTTTTTTATCGTCGTCATGAATTGATAAATGTAATGTAATTTACGATTCCCAGTATATATGCAAAATTTTACTGCCTATAAAATATGTGTGAAATTTAATATGTGATGCAGATAAATTTCTTCCCTGCTTTATGATAAGATTTTGTATGCAGTAGAACTCATATGGTTTTATCGTACGTGATGTATAAGATGTTAACCAAAATCTTTTCTTAAAGCCGTTGTCTAGGACGGACTTTGTGAGATAAGAATTTGATAAAATGATTCCAAGTATTAATTGGCATAGAGGTAAATCTTTGTCTTTTACGAATTTTTCTTTAGATTTAAAACATTTCGAATGGGCTGGTAAAAATATAGATGAAATGTAGTGGGCATAAGAATTTCATACTCTTAAAAACTACTATGGTGTATATAGTTCTATAAAGGTGTAAAAACTGTATGCATTTTAATAGTGAAGGGATTTTAAAAGCGAATTTTCAAGTTGCTTATTTTACTTTTATCATGTTATTAAAATTTCGTTACGCATATAAAAGTTTTGTGGAAAAAGTCTACTTAAAAAGAATTTATATGGGGAATTTATATTGAACTGAAAAGGTATGTAATTCTTAAATCTGACAAGATATGTAGAATGAAAAATGTAGGTATTGTTTAAAAAATCTTTCGCGTCATATGAAAATTTCCCTATGAACGTATATAAAAGACATCAATGGAAAAAAAATTTGACGGGATTCCTTTTTTTATAATGATAGAATTCGAATAATGAATTCGCTTTTATATAATGAATATAATTAACAGCTCAATGGATTTTTCGTCATTTATTTTCCGATCAAATAAAGATGCAGTTCCGCTCATTGAAATTCCTGTTCATTATCCTTCCCTATAATCTGGCACAAAATAATCTTACCTATATATATCCCTGTAAAAAATATCCCTCATTAAATTTGTAAAAATATTTGAATTTTATCTTGTCATACTATGAGAGAGAGAGAGAGAGAGAAAAAAGCTGCGACAGCTCGACACTTATCGCTCTAAATCCTGAAACTTTGGTAACGAGAATTTTGGCGCTCCGCGCGCGCAGCGGCAGCAGCAGCTCTTCCTCGAGAAAAAGGTATCGTTAGAATCTTAAAAAGTTATCCATGGGAAAGCTGCATTATAATGCATTTACGCTGAAATTCGCAATTCGTTTTAATAATACTTCATTATCGACCGGTGAAGTTGGTGCGAGGGGTTGGTTTGATGCAGGTATAGCCGCGCGGCGCGGTCTTGCCAGGCAATCTCCCAAGTTAATCGGCTTCCAGAGGCGGCGGTTAGTACTTGGATGAATGGCCGCGGGGCCACGTAACTGTTAGACCGTCAAATTGTGAATGAAATTGTGAAGAGGGGGCAAAAAGATGTTTCGAATACGCGAGAGGTTGTCTAAGTAGATTAAAACGTGGGAAGTAGAAAAAAGATGAGGAACGAGGGAATCGAGTACGTGGCAGTTGATTTCTTGCTTCGTTTAGCACGAGTGTGCGAGTGCAGCGGTACTTTATTTTTCTCAGTAAAACTATTATTGTAGAAGAAGTTTTTAATATTAGATGTCGATTTGTATTATTGCACTATACTAAAGTTGCTCTTCAAAACGAAAGACTTAAGGACAAAATGTTATCTACGTATGAATTAGTAATTCTGCTTTTAGATTTATATATGAAAAATGTAAATATCATATTACCTACATATTCACGCAAACGCCCTTTCCAGTAGATATTAAGAGCTTCCCTTTTCAAAACTTATGGAATTTCTCATCTTTACAGCTGAACAAGTTTTAGTAGTTCAAAGTATTCGAGACGCTATTTGGATATACGTTAAAGTCCTTTGAGATAGCAGCGAAGTGGCGGTAGTACAAGGGATCTTATGGCAACTTAGCGGTGCATTTACCCCCGATACCTCGGTTTATTATAATCTCACTTCCTTAACACGCGTGAATAACGTGGAGCGCGGCATTATTTACCACCGCAGATTCAAAAGTCCATCGGAAATATTCAAACTTACACATAGTATAAGTAGAAACAGTCTTGGTATAGTCAGACGCCAATCTATCGGCACAGAGAGTTACTCAATTCTTCTCTATATATATATATAAATCTGAAACGAAACCCAATTATGCAGCATCGTTATAATAATTTTTCCAATAATCACCAAACTCGGCTCTTTGACCCGCGGTTGAATCGCGTTCGAAGCGCAAACTGCTGCAGCCTCGGGCGAGCGCGTCGTTCAATTTTGCACACCCCAAGTTCCGCAGAGGAGAGAGCCCTAGGAAATAATACCACCCGCCGCGCGGCTCGCGTTCCGAGACACAAGCCAAGACACATCGAGATTTAATCGATTCCCATTGTCGGCGCGGCTCTGCGCGAAATTCAAATAGGATAAGTTAATAGCGCGCACGGCTTATGAGAGACGCGGCGAGGCTGGGACACACCGTCAGGGCTCAATATTGCGCTAGAGCAGAGAGCTCCCACTCGATCGGCCGCGCTTCTCTGCAGCTTCGGCTCTCGCCGCAACAATGACCCCCACCACACCCAAGCCAATAACCCTCGATCACCGAGTCACCGACACTTGCCTCCCCCCGACCAAAGCTCCTCCTGTATATACACTCGCGATCGCGCGCAAATCTCTCTGCGCTCTTCCTTCCATCCTTCGAGAAGCTCGCGCGATAAATGCGACCTCTCTCTATCTCTCTCTCTCTCTCTCTCTCTCTCTCTCTCGACTGCAAAAACTTTGCGCTCTCTTAGTTTCGTCGTAGCCGCGCGTCGACATCTTATTACCGAGCGACTTGTATTTGGCATTTTGATTGTCATATTTAATGCCCCGATTCCTCCGCGGAGAAATCCATTTGCCAAGTTGAGCGATCGGGACGGCTATAGGACAATCGATGCAGAGTGATTTTTCTACTTAACCCGACTTTCGAGTGGGAGGAACTTTTTTTTATACTAGATCGAGATGCTAAAGTTTCGAGGATCGTTCTGTGGATGACGACTAATTACTGGGACTACGCGCCCGAGATCGTATAACGTGATTGTGGAGCTGCAATCGTATAGTCGCCAGCTTAATGACTTTCCCGAATGTTGTTTGTATTTTGCTCTGGTTAATTGCACGGATCCGAAGCTCAAGATACCGTCTGTTTCACTCTGCGATATTGTCGCTCCGAAACGAGCTGAACGAGTGCAATTTAAGAAATTGAAATAAAAAAAAAACCCTATCGAAATTGTATACAAGCTATATTCTAATTTTAGAGTAGGTCCGATAATTATGCTCCATAATTACTGCCAGGCTACTTGAAAATTACCATTAATATTCATTAATAGTCATAACTAGCCCACTAAATTTACATGTACTTACAATATACATTAGTACCCTGTTACATGTTCATTCGTATAATTATATCTTTAATTTGTCCAAATCTATAATTGATTCCAAAATCTGCATCGTCCTATTTGGTTTGCTTTAGTCTTTTTTTTTTGTAAATCATCAGGTTATACAAGACGCACCTGAATCTCTCTAATACAAGTTGATGTGAATTGAAATTTTTGATACTCGAGTGTTAGTATACAAATAAAAGATATCTCTTTTAAATCGGTGAACGCAATGAACTAATCATCGCTGTAACATTCTGAAAAAACGTACGATGTTAATCCTTTACACGACTCGCCTTTACATTTACGCCCCTTGCAATAGCGACGTATCAAAAGTTTTTCAAACGCGCTCTCTGAATGTGCGTCGTCAAAGCGAAATTATTATAAATTCAAAGAGGAACTTCTGCAAAGCCAAATATCGGACGATGAATATATTTCCAATGCCTTTGAGCATGAAAAAAAAAGAAGAAAAAGAAAATTGCCACCAGTCCGTTCATGATCACAAAGAAGTCGGCCGAAGTCCTCGCGATGCAGCCGCGCTTTACGATTCCACTGCGACGAAAAAGTAAATTTATTCCTTCGCTGAATCTGACTTTGAGAGTCCTCGTTGTATTGTTTCTTTCAATGGCAATAGTTTTAAGTACCAGAGAAGAGAGAGAGTGAGAGTCGTTGCAAAAGCCACTCGGAGATTTCGCGGTGCTGTCGACGTCTGCAGGCGGCTTCCAGTGGTGCATAACGTATATATATACGGGTATAACGTGGGGCTATTAATGAAAGGCACGAAACGATGTTAGTTATTGCATTTCGGGGCTGAAATGCTCTTAATGAAATGCAACTGCCGCCGGTATCTTCCACTCGCACTATATAAGCCTACACGTTACATCATGACCCGCGTGCACTAGCTATTATATGTAACGCGGTAATACAGTAACGACGAATCATGAATAATATAGTTGGCAGTTTAATAGGCCCCTACTTCTTACAGCCCGCATTATCCCCTTCGTTCACTGTAAAATACGCTTACCAGCTTGTTTCCCTAATTATTTCATCGTCAAAACGTCAGCAGCTCGCGAAAGTATATAGCCTATTTACCCACTTATTATTCGAGGGTGAGAAGAAAGAATTCGAGTCGGTTTGTTCCCTCGGCGGTTATTCACGGGAGTCAATCGCTGCTGTACTCGGGCCCAGGGATCCCCAACTGTCCTGTCGCCCTAGGCGCCATCGCTCAGGTCTAATACGAGTCTGGTTTGGGTGGCGGCGGCGGCGCTTCGCGCGGTAACCACCCACAGGACCTGACACTTGATTGCACGGACAAGCTCGACGGACAAAAGGCGAGAGCTTCCCGATTGTAACCCGGTGCGCTCGACACCCTGGGGCTAGAGATGATGTAGATGCAATTGAAGCGATCTCACCGTGCGTTTATTCTACAATTTCGTGTTACGCTTGATAATCGTGTTTGCATCGGGCCTGTCGTTTGCGATTAAAGCAATTAAATTGTGCTCGCATATTGTATTAATATATGCTCACCGCGGCTGCGTTGAAAGGCGCAATCTCGAATGTCACTCGCGGAAAGTTTTCTCAGCGTTACGTTGAACGGTGGGGATAGGGAACGGGGAACTTTTTACCCTCACATATAACTGCAGGTGGAACAAAAAAACTTGCAGCACCGTAAATGTACGAGAAGAATTTTAAAGTGGAAATTTCAAAGTTTGCCGTAATTAGCTATGGATCGCTTTAAAAGTGTTTGATTAACATGGTACGGCAGCTGCGAATTCATGCACCAATTGATAATTGAATTAAATGCCCTATATCGCGCAAAAGTTGGCCTGCTCAATTTTGCATTTGAAATTGCAGGTGCGTGCTTTTATTTGTTCAACATCTCCGCTGTGTTTATACGAAATATAAATACATGAAATCACGATCCAATGCTTTTAGCTCGGACACACTTTGTAAACAAAGTTACCCATCTCGACCCGCCGGTATAGTCCCTAAACGGCCACTTGTGTCGCCCGTCCACATCGAACAAGCTTTTGATCTGCAAACTTGTTTCTGATTACTGTTCAAAATGATTGCTCTCTCTCTCTCTCTTTGCTCTCGATGCCCGCACTTACGTATAACGCACTTGAAAGGTCAATATCAAAACTTCCAATGGAATAGTTACAAAATATAGCACAAATATATTATTATTAATGAAGTTTATTTTAAACAATAAATAATAAAATACATATGTATATGTTCTTATATAAATACTTTACTCGTACGATTTAACAAATGAAATTAAAAAGAAACCAAACGATCAAATTAACACTTACTAGTGACCCTCTTGAGATTTTATACGAAATTACAATTTCCAAAGAACAAAGTTATAGTAACTGATTTCTTAAGCCGTGGCCAAGCTTTGTTCTATTATTAATAGCCTGTAAATTTGCAAGTAGACGTAGAACTCCTCGGTGGCATAGCCATTAAAATGCGCACTTTTATGAACCTGTATGCAAAGACTGTTGCTGGCAAAGAGAGTACTGCCTTTGTACACTCTTGAGACCAAAGTAAATTGACCCCATAAGTATTTGCTGTAGACCTTGTAAACATTTCTTTCAGCAGCGACTACGTCATGCATTTTTCTTTCTCTTTTCCGTTCATCAAAAATTTAGAAACATAATTTTGTGTGCACAGTTACTTACAAAGTATTATCAAGGGAGATATTATACCTACAAGAGAAAAATTATGTTTATAGACAATGTTCACCATCAACAGATATGCTACCTATTATAATTGTATATGTTTTGGGACGTAATAATTGCTACGTCTTAATTATCAATCTTATAATAATTTATCTCACAATATTATAAGAGTAATTATGAGAGTAATAATATTATGACATCCGAAAACTACCACAAAGGAAAGTATTTCGCTAAATCAATTCCTAATTAAAGAAATTGATCGGGTTGTTATGGTAATTTTTGAGCCAACGTTCTAAACGCTATAACTCGGGATCTATTTAGCTGAGTGTGAGGAATAATCAAACATTCGCGAGTATAATACTAGGATTTCTCGGATTTTTATTAACGCCTAGTTTAAATATTTGAGAATCGTTTAATTTGTACTAGTCCCTTCCTGTTCCTGTGATGGCAACGAATAAATACGTAGCAATAATTATGTTGACTGACACTAGTGCGAATCAGCGTTTAATAATATTCTTATGCTATATATATTTATGTTTTAAGTAAATGTTAAGTATTATTCGGGTAAAAATTATCTGAATCGTATCGTGATTTTTCAATTAATAGTGTACTTATGTACTATTATAAAAACAGCTGGAAAATAATCCGTAAAGTTGTTTGAATCGTACTATTGGTGCACGATTAACAATGTATGTATATAGATTACAATGCACGTATATTACAAAAGTAGCTTGAAAATTATTAATATTATATTATATTGGTAAAGTTGTTTGAATCGTACTATTTGTGCACGATTAACAAGATTTATATTAAAAGTAGCTTAAAAATAAGAATTATTATAGTATCAGAAAAATCATTCGAATCGTACTGTAAATGTACAATTAACAGGATTTTCAGATATGTTTGAAGTTATTCAAAAATAAGAATTTATTATAGCATATTATTATATCATAAAAATCATTCGAATCGTACTGTATGTGTACAATTAACGAGATTTTCAGATATGTTAAAAAAAAAAAAAAAACTTGAATAAATTTAATGGAAAATAGAATAAATAAAAAAAAAACTTTTATTTTTAAAAACTCACTTTCTTTGTTTATTTTCACCAATGCCGTGAACCATATCCAATTTTATAAAACTTTAGGAACTTATTACAAACGCGTACTGAATTATATTAAATAAATGAAAAATAGAAGCAAGATATAATTTTCCCACGCCAAAGCGTGGGGAATTTCTCTATGCGTTGATCTGTATATATTATAACTTTTGTGTATATAAAAGTTTTTTGCGATTTTCGCTTGCGAATATGTGTCATCTTTTATCACTTCGTTGAATTTGGCTTAGGTATCTGTTTAATGCATGTCAAAATAAAAAGGCGGCTCTTGCTTATTGGGTTTTGTTTCGCTTAAGAATTCGCGAGATTAAAATGAGGACTGAAAGATGATAAATATAATCGAAGTGAAGAGACCAGATTTACCATGTGATCAAGATCAAAAATTTTTTATTATAGGAGCGCACGACGTTACAATATATTTAGAAGCTCGAATTAAATTACATTAACGCAAATAAACTTACATAGGACGCTGTTTAAAAAAAATTAGCACGTACAACATTAAACTTACCAATATCCGAACACTTAATATCTACAGTAAGTACCCGAATAATCTTTCAACATGCACTATACATATTTGTAAAATAACTTTTTAGCACTATATCAATGTCAATATAATTTCCAACCATTTCTATTTCAAGTAATATTTAAAGTTTATTTAATAAGTCTTTATTTATAAAAATCGTTTTTGCATGATTTTTATATAAGAAATGCCATCTCGTAAATAAGCTTTATACATAGTTTTATAGTATTCAATAACGTTGGCTAATCGAAAATTTCGAGGAAGAAAATCTCCGGGAATCCTGCATGGAATTTTATGAAACTGCAATGACATAATGTTTACATCATTTCTGAGGTCGTAACAGAGCGTTTTTTCCGAAAATTAATAGCTATCTTTATATATTTTTTTCAATACGAAATTACGGACACTAACGGTAAGGTAGGAATCTTTCCGAGGGTCGCACATTCCCTTAAAGGTAAGTTTTCCTTTTAATTTTCTTGATCTCTTAGCTTCCATCCTTCTTTTTTCAAATCTTTTTTTCGTTTCTCTAATTTTCCACTGCATTTCTCTTTCCTGTTTTGTTAGGTCCCCTTCTATATATACCCTGGTTCCTCTTAACTTATTTCTATTCACTATAATTTTCTTTTTTTCGCTCCAACTTTCACATTCTATTCCTATCATACTTTTTTGTCCTTATTATTATTTTCCACACTTTTTTTATTTTCGGATTAATTCCCAACTTTTCTTCAAACCACCATTTGACTTGTTCTTTTATCTCACTCTCTTCGTTCCAATCTTCAATCCCTGTTATAATTACATTGTTTTTAATCCTTTTTCTTTCATATTCTTCTGTTAGCTTCTTGTTATTTTTCGTCCTTTTTTCCAAGCCCTCCAGCCTTTCTTCCATTTCCTCAAACCTTTCGTCTTCATTCTTCCGTTCGATTTTGCACCAGGTCTCGTGTCCTTCCCATTTTTACTTTAGTTTTTCCATTTCTTCCTGGCATATTTTTACCTTTTCCTCTGTCTCCTTTTTTGATTTGTTATTCCTGTTCATGCTCTCCTCTATACGCTCTTTTATCTCCGCTCTGTCTTCCTGTCTTTCCTTTAGTGCGTCTTCCAATATTTCTCTAGCCTTTTTAATTTTCCCCCTTGTGTCTCTTCCTTTCTTTATTTCTCTTTTCATTACCTCTAATATTCTATACATCCCATTTCTCAGCCTCCAATCTCCCTTACCCCTCATTTCTCTAGCCCTTTCTAATCTCACTTTTCTATTCTGGGTTTTCTCCGTACTTTCTTCTCTTATTGACTTTATTTTTCTTTCCCAACTCTTTTAAAACCGAAGCTTTTATCACACTTTCCATTATTTTGTTCACTAGCACTCAACTTTTCCTCTAAATTCACTTTCTACTCTATTTTTTCGAACATGCACTCTTTACACGTGTTTGCTGGGCGGCGGCCATCTTTTCTCTTCCCCTAGTCAATGTTACATAATGGATAGGATTTTCGACGAGTATTCCAATGTTGACCCAGAGTTTGACCTTGGTCGTGTTTCTCAAGATCATTTGAAACTTAACTTTGAAATTTCAAATGGAAACACCCTTTTGGCTCCGGAAGGAGAAAGAGCACAAAATCCTACATTCAGATGTGTATTCACTCGATGGGTCAAATGGTCCCTAGAGGTCAATTAGAATTTAAAATGTTTCAGACAAGTCAAGGTTACATCTTTTGTGGATCTGACTGATTAAGGTAAGATCCGTGGTGTTAAGGCGAGGTCTATGGCCCGGCTGGTCAAATCTAGATATAACAGAAAATAGAGGTTTACATTTATAAAAATAAAGTTGATCTTCAAATGACCTTGGGGCTCATTATTTGTTTGGGCAGTTGTTTCCTAAAACAGGAGCGGGAAGGGGGGGGGGTCCGATACTTTTTGAAGACCCTGTATATATACAGAAATATTGTTGAGCTATAACTTTAACGAACTTTATTTTGAAAGATGCGAAAAAGATTGTAGATCAGTCTATACGCGTATTCGATCAGTTTAATAAATATGGATGATATGCATGTTTTTATAATGATCCTGATACGGGTGGTCTAAATATACATTTATGTACATATTTATGCTATTGAAAAGTTTTTACGGAACCACTTCGAGCTTGTACTGTTATAGTTTCAACAACTCGAAGAAGAAAAAACTTGACTTATTTACAAGTAAAATAATCAAATTCAACTAGAAAGAGCAAACAAATAGTTTTGCGTTAAAAAAAATTCATTTTCCGTTTACAAATGGACAAAGACCTGAACAAAAAATCCGAAATAATGCAATTTCCAATTGGAGCCCCTAAAAATAACACCGAGAGTATACACGAAATTTAATGATCAATAAATTTCGTGTACACTCATTCTTGATCAATAAACAACACGACCGAAAATTCCAATGCAGAATTATATTGACGAAACAAACAAGCTCCATCGAATCATAAGAGATTGATTCGTTTAGTCAAATTACTCCGCCGGCGTGCCGGCTTGTTTTATGCAGGAACGAGCGGACGTTCCAACAGCGGGCAATAAAATAGAAATACGATGCAAAATTTCTGCCTTTCATTAAATAGACAAACATTTTACTGCACTGCTTACATACACAAATTTTGTACGGCGTATTTTTATACAAATTGCGACAAAACTCGTATCTTCACTCGTCACTTGGCGAAAAAATGTAAATACTCGTCCGGTAATTAAAATTTTTCAAAACTTGCCGTAATACCGCGGCGACTGTAAAAGCTGCTAGGTCGATGCACAGAGGGGGGAGCGACTGTCTTTTGTGCGAGTCCGTTTGTCTGAAAGGAGTTAAAAATCGGATTATCTTCCGATGTATCATTCAGCAGTAAGCGCTGCCTTACATTTCGAAGAGGCGAATTTCCGTATATCCCATGTGTGCACCTTACACAATCACTTTGAAACAAACAATGAGATGGCTACGGTTACTGGCCCTGTATTTTTTTTAACTTTCTGGATTGACTTTTTGGGCAAAATAATGGGCCCCAGTGTTGAAGATATTCATCAAATAATATTATATGTAGGTATATGTACACATGCATTGTTGAATATCTGCACGGACCTCCTTATTTTGCCCAAAGTGTGCAATCCCTGAAAGATTTCCAGTTCCCTCTTTAGCAGCTGGCAAAAATCTGCATAACTAAGAGTCCGCTCCCCGTTGGGATCCTCTGCTTGCAGGTAAAGCCGACGAACGACTCGCGGCAGGTTCTGGCCTGGCTGGCAATGCTCCTCCTGCCCATAGCCGGAGGCGGCGAGCACTCGCAGTCGGGCTCCTCGTCGAGCGGCGGCAGCGCCGGGACCAGCAGCACCGGCACCAGCCCGACCAGCGGCGGTCCCACCGGCCCCACCGGCCCCACCAGCTGCGGCGGCCACCTCACGGCCCGTCGGGGCATCATCTCGACGCCCGACTTCCCGGATGCCTTCGCGGTTCCGATCCACTGCCGCTGGGTCATAGACGCCTCGGAAATTGCCGACCAGACCAACGCCTCGATAGTCGTCTACCTCAGTCAGCTCTACGCGTTCCGCGGCCTCAGCTTCACCGAGTACGCCTTGTACGAGTCGGAGAGCTCGAGTTTCGGTGGCGCCCTGGTGCGCGAGATCGACGAGGGCAACATCTTCGACCATCGCTGGCTAAGGACCTTCAGGCCCTATCTGGTCGTTGAGTTTCAGCTGGAGAGGCTCGAGGGCAACCACGTTCGGGTCCTGGACCAGCTCCTCGACGTCTACGGATTCAACGTGACTTACGAGATGACCGAGGGCAGGGAGAATCCGAGCTCCTGTTCCCTCAGGGACTGCTCCTACTCGGGCAACTGCTACCTCGCCTCGGATTACGCGTGAGTTAAATTCTCTTTATCCTATATCTATATATCGCTCTGCTTCCTGTTTAGCTGCGCAGCTCCTTAATGTCTTGCTGCGCCTGGCCGACTTCTATAGACTATAATACGCGCGCGCTCCTCGTCGGCCAAATCATTTCCCGGCCCGAGGCTTTTTATATCATCCGCTGTGTTTTATTCCCCTCTCGCGCTTCTTTTACGGCCTGGCTGCCGCTGAGCTCTGGTAGCGTGGAGAAGAGTGCAGATGGCCGAGAGGGGGGAGGGGGGAGAGAAAGGGGATTTGATACCGCATATTCGAGGGATGATGAACTCGAGATTGCGGATTTCGACTGGCGTAACGAAGTTCTTTGGCTTTTCGCTATTCGAACTGCCGCCGCCGCCGCCGCCGCGCGAGGCTTGCTTTCTCTATTTGGGACTTTGGCGCTTGATGGAAATTTAGATGGCTTTTAATTAAAGGTGCATATAGGTGCGCACGAGCTGAGAGAATCAGACTTTGGCGGAGTCGGAGTATATATATATAGGATTAATGGAGTGCGTGTATTTGTCTTGTTTGGGAAATAAATTCCTGCGGGCGTGAGAACGCGAGAACGCGAGCTGCACTATAGGCGAGAACGAAAAAGAAGCGAATTGAAAAAAAAAACAGCGGCACTCGGCGTCGGCTTCGTTAAAATGCTCTTGAGCACCGTAGTCGCGGAGAATTCGCGGAACGATATAAAATATACGCTGAGGGGCCAAGCGTGAAATTTGTTTTCTGTTAATTTTATAAAAGATTGAATTTATTTATAGAAGTGCAGTTACACGCGCAAATTTTACCTGCGTATGTTTAACTAGTCTGGCTGCTGCGGTGTATGTATACAGCTGGAACATTAGATGAAAAAATATTTGCGGAGAAACGTTATCGTGTGCTTGCGCTTGTAAATATGAATGTATATACGCGCGGCTTGTATGCGATCGATCTCGATTGGGGGATTCATGAATGCACTGCGAAAATAATAAAATGTTTCGTGACATGTTGCGTGTGTACATTTAGAGTCGTATACTTGGGTACATTTCATCGGAGATGCGTTGGAACATGCAATTCGCGGGGAAATCCGTAATGGCATTGAACTACGAAAAATCGCTGTTACACTGATTTAACAAAGTGCTTTCTCGAAGAAAATTTTTTTTGTAGCATTTGAATAAAGATTTATATTCACGATAATAGGATGAGTTGCATCGATATAGAACGAATGCGTAAACAAACTTTGTGATATTGATTTATAACTTGTCGTTAAACACAATAATCACAAATCATTAGTATACTCTTTTGTTATCCGTTTCTTTCAATTAGAACTATTTATTTTTATTTCAAAGAACTTATACGGTCCATATATTCCAATACTTAAATTATGAGAGTACATCCACATATATGGCCATACTTTTTAAATACTTAGTATAATCATTGTTCAGGCTCTGTGGATGTAGAATTACCATATACATGAACAAATATCGGTATTAGTATTTCCCATAAAAGACTATTTTTACGCGGCAATTGCACCTTTTGGAAAAGTTAATAAATATCACTCGTTTGCCTCCAAAGTTTAATCAACTCTAATTAGAATTTACTGATATTGCGAGCTAGTTACTTAAAAAAAAATTGGAATCCGTCAAAATCATGCTTTTGATAACTGTTACAAATTAATCTTTTTAATTGGGATAATAACAATAACGTGCAAATGAGAAATTAAAAAAATTTTAATCATCTTTTTACATTTCGTTTTGGAATGCGTGGAGAGTGTACATTTTATGAAATTAAAGAAATGTATTTACTTTTGATCGGTAAATATTTTTAAGCTGAATATTTATTTTAATATTTAACGTTTGTATTAATACAGTATAATTCATATTTATAATGAAAAGTGCATGATGAATTGGATTGAAAAACTTAATCTCAAAAATATTATACATCAGGTAATTTATAAAAATAAGAGATCCGATCGAAGCGAAACAAATTTATTAATAAATTATTTATTAATTAGCGAGGTTTTAGAAACGTCTTGCAAACCATTGCATACTTCCTTTATCAAACTTTTAGCTATTATATTTGTGACTTCTCATAACTTTTGATAAGAGCTTGAAAAGAGAAGTTTAGTTTGCAAGACGCTTCCGAAACTTCGCTAACTAATAAATAAGTTAACAAATTTGGTTCGTTTCAATAATTAGACTCGTTTCTTTTATAATAAATTAATCATCGACAAACATTAGAGTCTAAACTACCAAGGATTTAATAAATTGTTCATAAAATTATTATTGGTGTAAATAGGCCACGTCCATATGTCATCAAAACGAACTTTTTGTGCTTTTAACATGCAAAATAAATGCAAAACATTAATACTTCGAAAGACTTCAAAACTGTACTAATCTGGCATATAAAATAAAACTAGATGTTTCTAGTAATTCTGAATATTTCAGTCTACTTTTTATAAAATTTCTATCGCAATAAAAGGAACAAATTCGTGCATAATTTTATAAAAACTTTTTACTTGTAAACGAAGAAGTAGGATAATTATTATAACAAGTTTCAAACTCGAGATTTTCCATTGAATATTAGTGTCACCAAACACATCTCTAATACTTGGACCGATTTTCGTAACGCAATAACAGCCACGACGCGCGCGCAAAAAGTTCGCCACCTTGAATTACCTCACCGAGCTTGGCAAAACACAGCAGCACAGGGGGAATGATACAAAAATACAATTCATTCGGTCGCCCCGCCGCGACATAAAGTTACAAAATTAAAAGCACTCGCCGCGCTGCACTACTTTCCGTTACACGCCACTTTCACGCCCGGCGTATCTTCATCGCTTATTCTCGCCAGTAGCCTCCTATACCCAAGCATTCAGTCCTTAGTTTCTCCAATAATCGCTTTCTCTCTCTCCTACTAGTCAGTCCCCTTTTCTTCTTCCCTCGTGTGCAGTTTTAATAACGTCCGCGGGTATCGCGCCTTTTTATTTTTACATACACTGCACCACAGGGGCGAGTATACCAGTCCCTTTGATTTAACCAATCAAACTCGTAAAATCCGCAGAGCTACTGCACGTAATTCCACGCATAATTTCGCTTTATATACATCGCGCCAAGCTTTCCGCGCGCTCGCGCGAGTTTCACTTTGAAACTCCTCATTCGAGTACCAGCTACTGTGAAATTTTCTCGTTTACGCGACCACCTCGCATGTGTGTGTATATATATATATATATGAATAACATTCTCGGATTTTGCTTTAACGTATCGTTCGCTTCTGTATGTCTAGCGGAGGTATGAATAAAAGAGAACGATAAAGCGAGAGCGGGACAGGGAGCGACGCGAGGAAGAGTATATATAGAGAGAGACAGAGAAAAATAAAAAATGGAAATAAAAAATGGAAAACAAAAATAAAAGAGGAGTGCGACGCTCCGAGGCAGTCAGTGGTTATTATAAAAGTTTTTTTTTTACAAAAGCGTTAGAGCGCGCGGGCGCTTGAATTTTAGTGCGCGCGGCGCTGTTACTTCTCTCACTCTCTCTCTCTCTCTCTCTCTCCTCCGCCTCCGCCTCCGCATCTCGCAAACGACACTAATTGACGTGTCGCGCCACGTGCGCGACATCTCGTTTCTGTACCCTCCCTCCTCCTCTCTCTCTCTGCCCGCCGCCTCTCACTCTGTCTCTCTCTCTCTCTCTCATTCCTCGCAATTCCCGCACTTTTTCCCGCAGATGGTTTTGCATTTTGATATAATGATAGTGCCACGGCAAATGTCATCTTTTCGAGTCGCGCTCACTCTCTCTCTCTCTCTCTCTCTCTCTTCCTCTTTCCCGATTCTTCCGCCGGCGTTCCGTTCCTTCGTTCTCTCTCTGTCTCTCTCTTTTTTTATTGCATTTTATTTCTTACACTTCTCGTTTTTTAAAGAGAGCAACGGAGGCTTTGTCGCGCGACAGTCGAGGAAAATAACGCACGGACTTAGTGCGCGCGCGCCATGCGACGAGATGCACAGAGAGAGAGAGAGAGAGAGAGAGAGAGAGAGAGAGAGAGAGAGAGCTGGAAAGAGGAAAAGCAATGCGCCGAGAAAGCCGCTGGCGCTTTAGTCTACCCCTTTCCTTCCCCGGCTTCCGTTTTTTTACGCCCTTTATTTTTCACGAGAAAAGCACATTCGCAAATATTGTCTGGCCGCATATATACATACATATAGAGAGATAGAGAGAGATAGAGAGAGAGAGAG
>UELV01169174.1:0-10646 GCA_900490015.1 Megastigmus stigmatizans | reverse complement strand
ATATATATATATATATATATATATACTTTTACCACTATGTATACATATATACATAGTGGTAAAAGACTCGCGGAAATTGGAAGATATATAAATCAAGCCATTAAGCTGTTAATAGAATACAGCGGTATGTGGTATGCCAAATTAATCGATTGCTTATTAGATGTATCGCATGCGCTGTTAACGTCTCCTCCGGACACCCGCGAGGCAATTATATTTCGTTATATTCCGCGATGCTGCGGCTACATATGGGCTGCGAGCGCGCGCGCGGTTTCATTAACCTTGTAACTCTGTTACATGCCACAGGTGAGCGCATGATGGGTGGTATAGCTTATGGTATGCGATTATTAATCGGCTGATATCGCGTTACATATAGGACCTTTTTGCTTTCCATGTGACATTTGCGCGACTGCGTTTAATCGAGGCGATGGGATTTTGTTATATTGATTCTTGAATGAGGAATTTCGTTTATAGTGCAGCAGTTATTACCTCTGTAATTGACTGCTTACCTATTATATACATTAATTCGAGTAGGATTATATTTCAATGTAGAATATGAAATTGTTAGTTACATCACAAATTGAAGTAGAAATACAAGAATATCGTGTTTCCCTTCCTGTTCAGTTTCCAGCTATATAAATTGGCACTATATAAATGTGAAGAAAATCTACAGTTTACGAAAACACAGAACTGATACTTCAACTTTGCTCATCAGAATGCATAGATTCCGACGACACAAGCAACGACAGCTCTCCAAAGCAATCGATCTCACCAGAGCAGCGCGCAGAAAAGAAAAACAACTAAAACAGCGTCTGGTCGTGTTGTTTGACCCAGAATCATCGGTTTCGAGACCTCATAGGGCGCAGTCCACGACGTAATTTCTTGCACACGAAAAACCCTCTTCAGCGCCTCGTCGCATGGCGCGTCTCGCTTCCAGATTTAGAGCCTCGTCTCGGCCACTAAGACATCTCGCCTTTTTTTCCTCCTCTAGCAAGCGTAGCGCTTTTTTTCTCTTTCTTTTCCTATATACGTATATATACGGGCGAGTTCGGCCAACAGTCAAGAGGGAGAGAGAGAGAGAGAGAGATCTTTTTCTCGGGTTGACGTTCAGATTTGCCTCGGTTACCCGCTGACAACGCTCGGTAATTATGAACCACTTTAAATCTGGGTCAGCCGACGGCCATGTGTTGGCGCGAGGCAAGCACGAGCGCCAATGTATACATACAGAAAGACACGGCGAAGGAACAGTTTCTTTTTCTAAACGATTTCGTTTTCGAGCGAGTTAGTTGTGGCCTTATGCACACCCGCCGGAGACCTATAAAGCGTTACGTATATATAGTTGTAGAGTTGAGTCGAGCGAGTCTCATTCGTTATAGAAACTGTCACTCGGCAGTTCGTAACAATATGTCGTCGATTTAAAAAACTTCACCTCGTAATGTTTTGAATGGCTATAAGAGCAGCTCCATAAACGCGGTGAGCTATAAAACTCTCCTTCTCTTTAGACGTATATTTAATAGAGCGACGGAGCTTTTGGGTTTCTATTTTGCGCGGAGATTCTACGACTTGACGCGACGAATGATATTAGATTCTAAAAGTGTATACATAGGACAATTAGATTTACATCTGCGAGTTTGAATTTTTTTAATAGCCACGTGTTACACTATACTTTCCTCTATGTAAGTGATTTCAAATGCAAATTTGATTATTTTAAATATTTTACGTAAATCGACAAAAAAAATCGCTCTAAATTTATGCAACAAATAATCTCATCCAATAAAAATTATATCGATATTAATCGCGGTTACTCTGAAATATCATTTTCAATTACAATGATTCTGTCACTTAGCATGATGATCCAATAATTTTGTTAAAGTGAAGAAAAATATACGTCAGTGGTAATATAAGCGCCGTCTTGTAAGAGAGAGGAAAAGTATACGCGATACATCACAATTTTCCTCAAGCCAAGCATAATAGTGATTCAACAGTACCTACAGGCTTATATACGCGGCATGCGCATAATAGACATTACACGAGCTAAACCCCGCAAAAGCTTGAAGATTCCGCGAATGAAGCCAGTCCGGCCGACGAGCGATTGGCAAATCATACTCTTCTCTCGCTCAAATTTCCCTCCGCGCACAGGTCTCGTCCCGCGGCATCCGTAAAGTATTCACGAGCGCATGTGCGCCTCTACACATACACACACACACTCAGAGGGAGAGAGAGATCTGAAACGCGCGCGCGCGCTACCGGATCTAAATTAAGCCCGACTAGTGGTATACTCGCTAGCCATTATGCTATCGTCGTAGTTGGCTCAAGTGCCACTTATAGTCGTGTAGATAATGTCGTAGCCAGCGATAACGATAATTGCGAGCGATTGACAACTATACGAGCGCTCGACAAGTCGCAGGTACAGAGGGACGCCGACCAGAAAGAGAGAGAGACAGATAGTGAACGAGTGAGCGAGCAAGCGACCCAAAGATCAAACAACAACGAGCTGCGCGCCTGCACCAAACAGTCGCGCAGTGAGTGAGAGTGAGAGAGAAAGGTGTAATTTACCCTGGACTATGAGGATTTTATAGTTGCAGCTCGCCGTGAGTCATGCAGTCGCCGTGGAGTGAGAGAGAGAGAGAGAGAGAGAGAGAGAGACAATCCCCGAGTGTATATTACACTGCGGTGGAAGCCCTTCGCTGCACCGTACAGCAGCAGCAGCGGCACGTTTTATGGATAAGGTGTGCGCACCGGCCGTTCCTTCCGCGTTGCGCACGACTATTTTACTGTGCCTGACTGCATCAGCCGCGCTGCAGAGTGCCCAGCCACGCGTGTATAGCTTTGGCTTGCGCGCCGATATAGACACTCGGGCTCGAGTTCGTGAATGCTGGAATTTTATAGGGCCGATAAGTATCATGCCAATGGTAATGTATTTTTGAGGTTTTGTAAGAATTGTTGTGTGTGTGTGTGTGTGTGTGTACCGGCTGTTGAGAGGGAAAAGTGCATTGTTCTTGTGGCTGAATGGGTATAAGTCATTGGAGAGGTTTAGCAATGATTAGAAGAAAATATGATAGATTAGGACTTATGAAATAGTTCATGATCGGCATAGGGAAGGAGACACAAAGTATCTTTATATAAAACTTGGTAGTGAAATTTTTACTCTTCTGCATTTACTTTTACAAAATTTTCTTTTGGCGTCTATCTAGCTTGTACTTTTTTCAGTTATTATATTTTAAGTTAAAATCCTGTACCTCTTAATTAATAAAAAAAATTTTTTTATATATTTATTAATCCAGATAATTTTAAGATACATTATAAAATGTAATAGTATTTTTATGTCATCAATATTTGTAAAAATAGATTGGGGCATTATCCAACATTTACAAGAGGTTGCAGAGGTTAAGCATTTGTCGTAGCTCAAATATATATAGTATCCGAAGGGAAGTAGTAACTGACGGCCCTACTCTAGTAGTCGATTATCTTAATGTATAAAATCAGATATAAAACATAGCCTATATCTAGTTATGGTAATAGGTCGCATGATGTCAATCCGAAGCATTGAATATATAAGCTTTTATAGCGCCTATTTAATTTTATTACCGTTTGACGCTAATTGAATGAAGACACACTATTATCGTATAATTTAGTGCTAATTAGATATATTTTAAATAAAAGTATTAGATGTATAGAACAAATAAGTTGTATACCTTCTCAGCTAATCATTATAAAAATATTTATTCCCTCTGTAGGTTCGTATTAACGAAGGTGAGATAATGCGCGAACAATTTCAACATTTTGAATCCAGAAGATATGTCATTCACTTCAAAACAATAGCTACGAACCAATCTACCAAGAGTGCTCTACCGACTAATTCTTCGAGATAAGCTATCAGTTCCAGAAAGCACCGCGACAAATAAATCATTCAAAATCCAAGAAAAGGCTCAACCGAACCCTACATACATTATATACGGAACACGAAAGAAAAATCCCGCTCAAAACAAACATATCTTAGTAGCGTGTCATCCACCGATCCACCGCGTATGCATTTGCCTAAGCTCACGCTGTCGACGTTATCGCGTTCCAACAGCAAAACTCGCCCGCCGCTTTCTTTCGATGATTCATGTCAAACAAAAGACCTATAACGTCGGCGCGGGATCGGGAAGAAAACAGCGGCTGTATATACGTACAAGCGCAGGAATGTCGGCGACACACGTGTATAGAGCAGAGCTCGCGCGCGTTTCGTCTAGCGCTAGCCCAGGCACGTTTTCCTTGTATTTGCTCGAGAAAAGCTCCGTACAATTCCGCGTGGTATACGAATTGGTCTTTGCATTTTTTGTTTTCCGTTTCTTTTTGTATCGCAAGCCGCGCGAGCTTAGTCGCGTACAGAACACCTCGAAGTGGATACAGGCTGCAGGTGCGCAAACTGCTCGCTTTCACGGGACAAGACAAGAGACCCTCGTGCTCTCGCACGTCATGGATCGTTCCTATGCTAAGGAGAATATTTTTGCGTTTTGGGTCGAAGGTGTGTATCGTCGATGGTAGGCTGCTTCGAGAGCCATAAATAAAGTATAGTCTGGGTGAGTTTGCCCGAACTGCGGCCAAAGTATGGGTATTCGTATGCATGGCGTTTCTGTTTGCTCTTGCGTTGCGTGCTTCGGCTTCGTCGCGATAAAGACAGCAGACGAAATCGTTTATGAAGAGATCAATATTCATTTTTGCATACTTTTGTGATGTTTAAATTTGCACTTGACAGGATTTACAATTGCGTGCTGCAACATGCTGGTTGATTAAAAAAACGTATATGTTTACACTACGATCATATTTTTCTAATTTGATAGAATGAATGATGTAGTAGCGAGTAAAAGAAAAACATTTCCACTTAAATTTATTATGCAAAATTCTTATTTACTTTGTAGCATTATATTGTTCAAGGTTAGAGTCATAATAAATCGTAACGGTAAAATCATTCAAGAGTAATCTGAGAATAATAGGTTATGCACCGCAGTGAATCTTTATTTTAATCAGAAGCCAAGTTTACAAATCAAGAAGATTGATAAAAAATAGCTCATCTTAAAGGACAGTTAATTAAACTCGTACCGAAAAAGCTTATTACCATCGCTTTTGTAGCGAAATAGTATAATTACATTAGTCCTTATACAGTCACATACGAATAAATAGCCGCGAAGACCATTATTATTTATAATAACACTCCGAGGCTTCAAAGGCATGTAATAAGGCTGCGGCATGAAGGGATCGTATCAGTTGTACGGAGCATACACACACACACACACGCACACATGGAGCGAGACGAATTCGCTCGCATAAAAAGATCCAGAAATATAAAGAAGATCGAGACGTTGAAGGGGGGAAAGAATCATTGGAGTATCGAAGGGGGAGCAACAGCACCTCTCGCCGTTAGACATCATTATAGAATCACTTCGAAGAATCGAGCCAGAAGCTGCCAAGGCTTTCATATAAAAAGGGTTCTCTCTCTCCCTTTCCCCTCCTTCTCTCGCCACCACGGCATCATAAATATAATTTCCATTCAGGTATAGAGCGAGAGATGAAGAGAGAGAGAGAGAGAGAGAGGGAGAGAGAGGAGACAGTTGCGAATTTTTACGGCTTATTTACACGCCATCCTCTGGCTGGCATTGCAAACCGCGCGCGCACTGCAGCGGCACTGCACACCGCACTTACCGAGTTTCAATCCGACAACGTTTATAAACGTCGTCAATTGGCGTCGTCGCCCCCCTTGGTCTCTTTCTTTCCCTCCCTCTCTCCCTCCCTCTTTCTCTCTCCCCTTTTCTTGATCAGTCCGCCTGTCACTATCTCTCCTTCTTGCTCTGCACGGCTCTCCTTTTTTCTCCTTTCCGTTCTTTCACTGTACATATATACGCTTCTTCTCGAGTGCCCAGTCATCGTTGTCGTCCTCGTCTCCGTCGTCGTCCGTCGATGGACCCGGGCGTTTCATTACGCGTAATTGCCATGGTCTGCGGTCTCTGTCCCCTTGGCTATACAGGTACAGTATCATTTTCATAATGACGCCTCTCTCTTTCTCTCTCTCTCTCTCTCTCTCTCGCCCTCTCTTTTACCGAGGAACTGAAAGTAAAAAAGAGAAGGTAGGGAGACAGAGAAAGAGAGAGAGAGAGAGAGAGAGAGAGAGAGAAAAAAGTAGGGGAAAAAAAGAGAAACTATTCCTCTTGTATGTGCTATATCTTGTCCTCTTATATATATATGTGTGTGTATGTATGTATATGTGTGTGTGTGTGTATATGTGTAAAGCCATGGAAGATGCGGAGGGAAATATTATGTGCGTGTGTGTGCGTAAGAAAAAGGAAGAAGGCTGAGAAAAAAAAGAAAGAAGGAGACAGAGAGAGAGAGAGAGAGAGAAAAGGAGGAAGAAACGGGTAAGATCGCGCTTATAGTAGCTTATATAGCACTACAGCAGTCATCAGTCGAAAACGATAAAGCACGAGCGAGGCAGGAACGTCGTACGAGGAGTGGTAGAAGGGCACCGGTAGAAATATAATTTAATTTTATGAAAACATTTAGATAAACGTGCTCGGAACCCTGTTGTTTCGTAGAAAGCAGTTCTTCAAAAAAGGCCATCTAATGATTCGAAAAACGTCTGGATGTATTTTTACTCGTTTTTGCATTAATTATGTTTTAGATGCATCTGAGTAGGAATACATACCTATGAGCAATGGAATATCTAATAAACATTTACTTTTTTCAGAAATATGCATGTAAGATACTCTATTCTAATATTTTTAATTTTTAAAAAGTAATAATTTTAATAATAAACACACCGGTATTATTATAATTGTACAGCTTTCATTTATTTTAAAAAGTTACATTTCGAACAATAATTCTTAAATAATTAGTATAATTGCAACCTCATATATACTTACGCAATAACAATACAGAAAATTGACTAAAATATAAAAGACAAGTTTGCTGATTTTTACTGTTGATTTCAGCGGATTCAAGAAGATGTAGATAAGCTGCGCATAAAAAAATTTATTAGACATTTCGTAGAATTGAAAAGAGTCGATGATGTCAACTCTGCTCCGAATAACAGTAATTGGAACGATAAAGCACTGCACGAGGAAGAAAAAAATCAGGCGCAGAAAGTGAGGAGGAAGAGGAACGGGGGAAGCGCGGACGACAAAAACAATCGACTGTGTATGGGTGTGACCTAATTCAAGCCGGACAAACCGTTGGGACTTGCAGTGAAAGATCCTTTGGGGTCCACATGTTTGTCCGGTCTCGTTGTAAAAGCCTCGGCCTATTGAGTTACTGACTTATACACCGAGTACAATGCACCAACCCCACCGAGTGTACCGGACTATTCAGCTCACGGAAAAAGTGTGTAAATGGTCTGTGCTGCTGCTGTTGCTTTTTTTCTTCCGGTATCCTCTTTCCTCTATTTTTTTCCCTCCAAGACTGAAAGTGAATTTATTTGATAAAGTAAAAAAAATTGGATGTTTAAGCGTCTCTTCCATTTGATAAAATATTCGTAGGTATATTGGTTTTTATTCACATAATTTAGAAAAAACAATCTACATCAGATGGGGGAAATGTATTTTCTACACCTTTTAAACTCTACAATCTTTGTCAATATTTAAAATTATTCATATTTCAATTGGAATTAAAAGTTTCGGACATATTTAATAATTACTTTTTTTAATCGTGAAAATGAGAGCAAAAGTTTCAATAAATTTAATTTGCTTTCTTTGATAGATAAACTTAAATATAAACTTAAAATTATGTTGTCCGTACAAATTGTATATGACGCGAAAAGCAATTATTTAATTGTATGCAATGTCATCGTTTTTATTACAATAATGTAATTACGTCAATTACCTTCAACGCCGCAAATTATAATAATTTCATTCGCAAGTCAAACCTGATAAAAGCAAGAAGAATATACAAATGAATATTTTTCCATCCAATAACAAGTGCGTTGATATCTGCAGTCAAAAGAGAGAAGCAAATCGTACTGTCTATACTTTCAAAGCCCAGAGGATCTCTCCCTTTCTTATCTCCTTTTTCTTCCCGGTCCTTCATTTTTTTTGCTCTCTCCGTCTGTCCTGAGTGCAGTAAAAAATTACCCGGGCTACTGTGCCTCTGGCTACCGCAAGCGCGCTAAAGTCCAGCAGCACAACCGTGAATAATAAGGAGTAAATGTTGTTTCTCGCTTTATTGACTTTTTACGTTGATTTACTCCTTCCTCTTCTCGGAAGCGAGTCCCTTAACCAATTTCAGCCTCGACATCGTTGACTGTGCAAGAGAGAGAGAGAGAGAGAGAGAGAGAGAGACCACGAGAGAAAAAAAAGAGACGCGAAGATGAGCACAACAATGACGCGGAAAAGAGATGAAAATTGTGGCAAGAGTCAGTGCAAGGGTATGTATGATTAACGACTTCGAAATGACACGCATCCCCGGCTACCACTGTTGCGCGCAGCTTTATTTTCCTTATCTCCTGGCTGGCAGAAAGAGAGAAAGAAAAAAAAACAGTGAAAAAAGTTCGGCCTGCTGCGATAACATTAATTTCCGTTCGAAAAACTGCGTCGTACGCTCCGAAATCACGACGACGAGCAAATATAATAAGAAACAAAACGAGCAGAACGAGTAGAGAGCGAGCGAGAGAGAGAGCGAGAGAGGGAAGAAAAGAAGCAGCGAGAGGTAGGCGTGTAAAAAACTACTCATGGTCGTCGTTCGGGAGAGAGTCTCGAGGTGTAAAGCCTCGGCCCTTATCTCCTGGCGATCGAGGCGATACGACTTTGGGCTGCCTCGACGCAGCACGATAATTATCCTCCGTGGATCAGGTTTCGCGAGAGAGGAGCAAGAGAGAGAGGGAGATAGGGAGAAAGAGAGAGAGAAGCAGGGAGTATGGCAATATACACAAGCGAGGGAGAGAGAAGATGGCTGCAGCACGAGAGAGTAAGAAAAAGGACGGAGAAAAGAGAATGAAGAAAATAAAGTGAGCCGAGAAGGAAGGAACGTTACGTCTTTGCAGGCTGGTACGTCCGTAGAGCGAGAAAGGGAGAGAGAGAGAGAGAGAGAGAGAGGGACCGAGTCAGAGAGAGTGAGAGAGGGGGGGGGATATCTAATGTAAGTAGCGTGGTCGTCCCCCTCCCCTCTCTGTCTCGCTCTTTCTCTCTCCCTCTCTTTTGCTCTTCTGCACGTACGTAACTTTGTTGCTCAGCGGGGCCCTACGCCACTGGGGTTCAGCTGCACTTTGCCTCCCTCGTGTTTTACCTTTTCTATCTTTCTCCTGCACTCGCTAGTTTAGCATCTCCCTCCTCCTCTTCATGCTATCCTCTTATACTGCGTCTCTCTTTCTCTTATGTGCGCATCTTTCCAGTCGGCTCCGGTTTACTGCACTGGGCCTCTCTCGGTCTGTTTTCCCTTCTACCTCTCTCTCTTCTCGTCGCTGTTGGCTCCTTACTGCAGCCCATCGGGACCCTACTCTCTCTCGCTCTCTCTCACTTTCTGTCTCTCTCTCTCTCTCCCTCTCTCTCTCTCTCTCTCTCGCTTTTTCTTCGCTCGCCTTTTCCCCTCCTTTTCCTATACTTATACTGCTCCTGATACTGCGGTTCTCCTCGGCTCTTCGTCGTTCGTGCAAGGAAGGAAAGAGAGAAAGAGAGAGACAGAGAGAGAGAGAGGGCAACTCGTGCGCGGGGCCCTCCGCCCCTACGGCTATCAGCCACTCGTGTTTACATCGGACCAATGCTAAGATGGAGCAAGCGGAGAGTACGAGAGAATAAGAGAGAGAGAGAGAGAGAGAGAGAGTTAGAAAGAGGACAAAAAGAAGGGCTACCACAAAATGAGTAACAAATCGAACCTTGTGTACCCCTCCACTTTGCTTTGCTGCTGCTGTTGCTGTTTCTGATGCTGATGCAATGCATCTATCCCCACTTTACCAACGCACACGTGCATACGATCGCATGCACGTATAGACTGGTCAACGCGAATAAACATACACGTTGGATCACGCATGAGTATGAGACTAGTGGGCCAAACACCTCGATTTGGAGGATTTGTCCAAGCAAAACCACGCTCTTTCGAACGATGCAGAAAAAACACCAAGTCCAAACTAATGACGAGAACGTGCGATTAAAAACGGAAATACCGAAACATTAAATTACGTAATGCTTCCAAAAATTGGATTTCGAAGAGTAGCTATAAAAATTTTAATTCGGACGATGATAGGGTTTGTAATGAGCTGCATTACGCCTGTTCTGGACGCAAGTCGTAAAATAACATATCTTCTCTTCTAATCAAAATATTTTCAAAGGAAGAATCAAATCAAGATAATCGCTTCTCGCAGTGTGTCCACGAAAAGTTGCCCCAGCGGTGGTGGTAAACATCAGATTTTCAGGAAACACTGGGCACAAAAAAAAAACAAAAATTTTAGTCATCGTCCTCCGCAGAGGCAGCCCTAACAGTCGGTCTTATATATCATTAGATTCCGCTAGTTCCGCGTAACAAAGTACGAGGAGAAAAAAATCGGTGGAGAGCCGACAAAGCAGTTTCCTCTGCTGCCTCCTTTTTTACACCCAGGATGGGGATCGCATAGCTTAAGCGTGTCACTTCTGTATGTTGTATACTTACCTTGTTATCTGAACCTTTCTGTGAGCTTCTCGGTATATATA
>UELV01169169.1:0-17115 GCA_900490015.1 Megastigmus stigmatizans | reverse complement strand
TATATACATATCTCAGTGTTGCGTTGCGCCCCCTTGCGGTTTCGATTTTATCGATCGCTGTGATTCGCTATGAAATTATATACCCCGCTCACCGGATCCCAAGATATGCCTTGCGGTTTTCCTCCCTCGGCCGTCGTTGCTGATGTAAGACCCATAGTCCATGTCGTTTTGCTCCTTATATTATACAACGAGCGAGAATAAAGAGATTTGCGCGGAAATTGATGAAGTGGATGGAGGCGCGCGGCGGTTCGTTATTATTACGTTATAAGCCCTCGAGTAATCGAATATTGAATTGCGTGACGAGCCGCCACGTCGATCTAGTTTTTATCGGCAGTCGATCGTGATGCGGCAATGGCATCAGTTTTTTTTGTCGTAGCTGGTCCTTCTTTTGATTACGAAACTGGTGCATCTACATGTATATCGTATATACGAATACGCAGCAAAAATCGAACTGTCGAAAAATCCCACGCCGCCTTATGTATATAGTGCTAAGGAAAAGTCACGACTTTTAATTAAAACTTATCACGAACGAAAACCATAACATCATCCACGATCGATCTGCGTTTGTGTGTATATATATACGCTCTTCCAGCATGTTATAATCGTCATCGACTGTACCGCCGCATTGAAACATCAAACATCATCGCGATCCCTCCTGCGGCTCCTCCGCGATCGGCGAACAAACGATACATTGAGCAAATCCTCGCGAGGCAAACTAATGCACATATATGTATGCATTAGTTGCGATTCTATATAGTTTGATTAATCTTTGGATCGAACGTGAGCTTCGTTGTTGCGATGCGTAAAGTCATTCCTATATAGCGTGCATCATGCGAGCTATACACGCCAGCATAATAGAATGGATTAAATTCGATCGATCCCATGCGCGGACTATTTGCGCTCGAGGATATATATAAGTTGATGCGTGCAGTGCTGTGGGTATAATTAAGACCATATTTTTGAGCTTTCTCTTGCACCTTCTTGCGCGTGTATAATATGTGTATACCTATACGTAGTCCGTTATATATTATATGCTCGGTCTGACTTTTCACGTAAGAACCTTTTACCGTTGAAATATCGCGTGGCTTTAGTACGGGGCGTTTCAGCTTACAGCATTTACTACTATTATCCATATTGCTTTTAATATTTTACAAACCTCAAAGAAAAACAAGTAAGATCGAACAAGAGACTATTCCAGTTTTAACGCAGTTACGTATTTTTACCATTACCCATAATATTTGTCTTCGCGAGGCATATCGCAAAATAAACGTTGTACAAACGACGGCTGATGCTCGTCTCCCGCGATCCGTGACAGTCACCGTGGCGGACTCTTATATATATACAAAGCGAAAGAAGAGGCGCAGCAAATAAAACGAAGAAGAAGAAAAAGGAGAAGGAGAAGAAAAAGAGGAAGAAGGAGAAGAAAAAGAGGAAGAAGAAGCACCAGCCGAGGACGGCAGAGACGACGACAGGGAAAAAGATGGACGTGAAAGCGGAGCGGCGGCGGCGGCGGCCGTGACTGATGTCTCCCCGCAGCTCTTCCCTTTCATCCCCGTATCCGCGCGCGCACTGCACACAGGAGCTGCGAAAGAAAACACAGGACTATAGCCGAGCGTGCGGTGCAGCAACGAAGCCTCGAAATATTACCGAAGAAGAGGAGGAGGAGAGGGGCAACGACCGGTTTTCCACTTTACTGGGTCGCGATATCTCTCCGCGCGCGGGGCTCTCTTCGTTATTTCGCCTTTTTTCCGAATCCGCGCGTGGTGCAGTGCTCGGCTGCGCGAGTGTGTCGCTCTCCGTGCTGAGGGAATGCGCTCCACATATATATATAGAGGGAGCATATAGGAGCCTGCGCGCGAGAGAGAGAGAGAGAGAGAGAGAGAAGGGAGCAAGATATACGAGGTACAGGAAGAATACAAAGATAAGGAAAGAGCCGGAGAGAGGAGCGCACTGCATTTTAAATGCAGCTGACAGACAAGCCGGCCCGCGCGCTCCTCTCTCTCTCTCTCTCTCTTCTCTGGGCTGCAGTGCAGAGAGACAACGAGACGTCCATCTTACGCGGCGGCAGCTCCGTGCAGTGTCCTCCATTCTCGGCCTCTTCTTTTTGCCCCTCTGCCGCCACCGCCGCCGCTACTGCTGCTGCTGCTGCAGCAGAGCACCTCAGAAGCACTATATAGCGCGGGGCCCTATCTTTCTCCATCTCTCTGCTCTGGTTCTCGCCTCCGCGCGCGCTTCCTCCTTCTCTCTCTCTCTCTCTCTCTCTCTCTTTCTCTCTCTCTCTCTCTCTTGGGCACTGCAGCTACCGTTTGCGGGCGCGCGGCACGGTGTCGCTTCCTTCTCCTCCTTTTGCACCGCCAGAATCTCTGCAGAGCCGCAGCGTGCGGCTATCGGCCTTTTTTATACCTCCCTTTTTTCCCTGCGGGCCCTTCTGCGTAGCCTCCTCCTCCTCCTCCTCCTTCTCCTCCTCTTCTTCTTCGTCTCTTTCTTCACCGCGACGGGAGCAAAAGAAAGGACTCGAGACTTTGCTCTCTATAGCCCAGCTCTTATATATATAGGCAGTCTCGAGAACTGCTTTGATAGGACTGCGGGGGCCTTACGTATGCGTAAATGCCCGCTCTGCTTTTGTTGCTGTCCCGAGTGCCGAGAGAGCTTCTCTCTCTCTCTCTCTCTCTCTGTGCGATTTCTTCTCCCTTTCGGCTAACCCCCTTTTCTTTGTATTTCGTTTTCGCTCGATATTCCGAGAAATTTGCTTTCTTCCTCGGTGTGCACATACGCGGCCCGAGATTTCGGCCGCGCGCGCGCGACGATCATCAGATTTATATACCGATACATTATTCCGCGGGGACTCTTATTACCGCTGCACTGACCTGCAGTCAGCTTACCTTTTTTTTCTTTTTCTTTTTTGGAAGTCGGAAATTTGAAGTTACGACGTCGTTTGTATAATGAGGCGTCTCTGGGAGCTCGGCTGATGCAAGGTGGGGTATTTCTTATTCTTTTGCCTATATCACAATTTTAACTATTATAATAAATAAAATGATTTATTTTTCATAGCGTGCACATATTATATGTGTAGATAAACAATTGTTGCGCGAAAAAATCCAAATTAAAAACTCGTTTGACTCTCGTGTATAACGAGTGAAACCTCCTTATATATATACATATATAAGATACCGGTGCCCCGTTATATTTCGCTATATAGAGATAAAAGGAAATACATTAGAATTCAGAAAGTGTCCGCGCGCGAACCAGAAGCATAGCCGCCGCGCCGAACTTTATCGTACACCGATCATTTGGCGTGTGTAATGCCGCACGCCGGTGCGGAAGTTCCTGTATCTATTTATATATATATATATATATATATATATATATACCTTCCATCACACTTGTAGCGAGTCCGGGCAGTCGTAAACGCGATTACGCATTCCGCGCGTTTCTCGCGCCATTACGCGCGATTACGAAGCCGCGCGCCAAGTGTGTGTCTGCGCTGCCGCCGCGCCGAGAAACTGGAAAATTCGCATCTCGTGGGAAAGATAAGGGGAGCAGCTGCTGTATAGTGGGAGAGAAAGAGCGAGAAAGAGAGGTGGGGGGTGAAACGAACGTGGGAAGCCGTGGAATCCGAAAGAGAGCCGAGCGGTAGTGCAGAGGTGCACCGAGCGCATCGCGGCTTCCTCTCTCTACTTTCCTTCATCTCTTCATCCTCGCGTCGTATCCGCGTCAGTCACTGGCTGCTGCTGCTGCTTCTTCTTCACTTGCTGATCTTTTTTTTTGCGCCTCGCTTGACGCGCGCAACCGTCGGCACTCTTTCTTTATATTTCTTTCCTTCGTGTACAGAACTATATATCCGCGCGTTGGTTATCTGCGATGTGCATATATATATGCACATCGCAGACAACCAACGCGCGGATATATGTGTGTGATGGAAGGTATATATATATATAATAAAGAATGTAATTTTGTTGGGATATTCCCTGGGTGCACTTTGCGCGAATCAACCTCGAGAATTGCAAGATGTGAATTTATGGGCAAAGTATGTATGTAGAGTGGAGATGTAGCGCACTTGTGAAAAGCTTTTATAGCTTTTTAATTCTATTCTAGATATTTCTTCATCACGATAAATATCAGCAATAATTAAATTCAGTGATAATTATTATTTCTTATTCGTTCCATTGCTGAAATCTTTTTCAATTTCAGCATCTTTTTCGTTACAAAACCACAAAGTAATTATTGTTAATCGTACAGAAATATATACCCATATTGAATGCTACTATGTAACAAAAGTCGGATCTATAAAGTTCGATGATCCTGAGGACCTAATGGGGCGTACACGTATATATATACCTGCGAAGAGGCGCCGAGAAGAGAGAGAGAGAGAGAGAGAGAGAGAGAGGAAGAGTCCGTGAGGCTATATCCTCCACGTCTCTCCTTTTCTTCGCTCACCTTCAATAAATATATATATATATACTCTTATTCTTCTCTTTCTTTTTGCTCGCTTTTTCCTTCGAACGCCGCGCGCAGCTCACCGGCATTCGCGCGAGATGGCTCGCACCGAGTATAGAGGCAGCTCGCGAGCATTTTTCTTATTTCTTCTTTTTTTTTTCTTTTTTCTTCTACAACTCTGCCACCGAGTCATCGTTGCTGCTGCAGCGGTCGTGGTATCCGTCACGCACGGCGGCATAGAGCTGCGATCCTGCTGGCAGCGCCTCATTATATGACGGAAAAATCGCCGAGCCGCTTCGTTTGGATTCTATGAATTTTTCGCTTCTTGGATTCCATTCTTTTTAATTTGCCGCTTTTTTGCCCTGTAATGAGCGGATGATGCTGTGAGAGTGAGAGCGAGAGAGAGAGAGAGAGAGAGAGGAGGGCAACTTGGTAGCGCGAGAGAAAGATTGCTAATGAGGATGTCGATTATTAACGAGACTCTTTCTTTTGTGCGTCAGTTCTCCTTTGGAAATGTCTTTGACCTATCGTGCGGATCTTTTCGAGAGGTTTCTATGGAAGAGAGGCAATGCCCTTATGTTTAATTAAGCCCATAATGAGATGATGAAAGAAAGCATCACAGAAATATTTTCGTTCGTATATCTGGTTGGCTGGCGCTTAATTGAAAGTAAATAGATAATAGTTTCATTAAATTAGGTTTCGTAATGAAATTATTTTTAATTCTCGCCTGAAAACGCAATCAAGTTGAAAAATTTGTTTCTCGTGTAAATAACTATTATATGTATAAGTATATAGTAATTCCCAGAAATTGACGGTTTTTCCTTGAGATTTCGTCAAGACGAAATGATTTTTCCCATATTTATATTATACCTATATAGTAATAAATGTGATTTTGACAATTATATTGGTTAGTTTCTAGTCCTATTATTCCGTTTCATCACAGGCTCAATTTCTGTCCAGACTCTCCAGAGTGCAATTCGCGTGTATCTTTGGAGAATTCAATTTTTGGTTATTATATCGAAAAGCCCAATTTAGCCGCAATTCGAACACAAAATATTCTTTCTACAATGGAATCCCGGAGTTAAACTGCCGGTGAATGAATAGCGTTTAAAATGCAAATTCGTGCAGTGTATCATTTTAGCCGTTGATTATCACTCAAAGGCTTCATTTCTTTTTCTCGCATTTTGAAGAGATGAAAAGGTATGCGCCGCGAAGATCTTCAAAACATTCAAATTAACTTCTCTTTTAAATCGCTTCCGTGGATGAAAGTTAAATATACACGGCGCGCGTCTGATTCGATCTTTTGTTGTGATTCTTTCGAAACGCATTTAAAAAACCTAGTCGTACTTCAAATAACAGTATTGCATCACTTAACTTTTATTTATTACATATATAATAACAGTGAAATAAATAAAAGTTAAGTGAATAATTATATACGCAAAAGAGAGAGAGAGAGAAAAAAAGCATCTGATTTGTTAATTGAATAAGAAAAAACTAATTCCATTAAAGTATAATTATTCGCATAAAAAACTTGCGCGCACTGTGCAATTTGACGGATTTGATCTCGCGCTTTGTGTATGTATATACGAGCGCGTGCGCGTGCATAAAAAGTTAATTTATATACAAATTAAATTCGCGCAGACGGATTACCTCCTTTCGAGGCAACGATATATCTCGTGCTGCCCGCAACATCATTTATACACACGCACGCACACACATACACATTGTGTAACTAGAAAGCTGGAGCGAAGGCAAAGGGTGAGAAGAGAAATGATAATACAGCAGCCGAAAAGGAGGTCGAGTCGGCGCAACGCACTATACAGTCGGAGCGTGTGAGAAAGGGAGAAAAGAGAGTGAAACACCAGAACGAGAGGGAGAGAGAGAGGGAGAGATAAAAATGAAGAAGGGATCGAGGATGGCTATCGCAACCTTTATTACGTCTTCTCCATAGACGTAATTGCTGTCCTTAACGTACCACCACATCCGGTCTAAGGACGCGAGAACTCCTCGGCTGCTTCAATTATAGACTCTGTCTCCCTCTCTATCTCGCTTCCCCGGGAGAGCCGAGCTTTTTAGGGTTTCGCCAGTGTCTGCGCACCGGCCACGCGTTGCTCGCCTTTCACCGTCTCTCCTCTATATAATACCTCAACGTTTTGCCTATACACCAGGTGAGATTCAGAGAGAGAGGGAGAGAGAGAGAGAGAGATAAAGGAAGGGAGAGAGAAACAAGACGTAGGCGTTACTGTCAATTATGAGTCCCGTCTATTCCCGGAAGGTTGAAAATTATAGACCAAGAGACCAGTGGCCTCGAACAGTTTCGTGTAGCTCGTCCTCTCCCTTTTTCTCTCTCTCTCTCTCTCTCTCTCTCTCTCTCTCTCATTCTCCCGCTCGCCAGCTCCTTCGTCATTTTTGCCCTCGAATCGCTTCTTTTTCGTGTGTAACAGTGCTGCGCTCGAATGTCTCTAGCTTTGTATTAATGCCCGCGCTGGCGCATGCTGTGTTGCTATACGGTATATGTTGTGTGTTCTACGAAAGGCTTCAGCTGCCGTGGACTTAGTTATATGGGGTACATGTGTGTCTGTGTGTATGTGTACCTGTGTGAATGTGTGTGTGTGTGTGAGAGCCGAAAAAGCATTAAAATCACACACTGCGCGAAAGGAGCTTCGGAGTTAATTGAGTTTGCTCGACTGTGAAATTCCATATTGCTTTCGTAATGGCCATTCCGATCTTTCTTTTTTTTTTCTATGATTCCATGTGTGGCTTTTTCTTTTTCTTTTTTTTTTTATTATCCTGCGCAACGCCGTTGGCCGCAGGGCATTATGGATGTCGATTTTATGGTATTGCACGCGTAAAATGAGGAATAATTTCATGTCAAGTGTGATTTTCTAGACGAAGATTTATGTCAGTTTGTAGTTATTATGATTGGATACAAGAGGTATAAACGCTGGTATTTGATTTACTTTATCTTTTTCGAACTATACCTTAATTATATTTTGCTTATTCAAGGAACTGTAGCCCCAATTTTTCAAACTAGCGTTTTAGGAGATGCCCTATACAGTCTGCAAAGTGGAAAAAGTGTGCTGGAAATAAAAGCAGTTCCACGAATTTCTTTATACTGCTATATATTCGAAATGTTAGCAAAAGATAAGGGGTTTACAACTTTCACCATGGTCAATTACTAAAAATAAAATAGCCTGCGCAGACTGCATAGCAATTTATTAATTGTACTATACGGGTATAGTGGAGTGCATGTGAGCGCATGTCATTGTTAAATAAAAATTTGAATTGAATTTGATTGAATGTTGCAATTACACAAAATTAGTTTGATGAAAGTAATTTGTGATCGAGCAACCAATCAAGTTGGAATTCGCGGAACAAATTGTTTAATTTCACTAAGTAGGGGGTACATTGCAGCAAAGCCATTAATTAAAGCCCTTTGTCGGCGGACTAATTCTCATGGCGAACTTATCAAGCGCATTAAGGATTTGAAACATCTGTTGCAACGTTGGCAACGATTGTTCAACATTCATATACCGACTTTAGGTTGGTTAAAACTTTGACTACGATTTCCTTTAAATTATAAATGCTATTTAAAAATAATCTCGAAAGTGAGCGCGACTTCAAAGCTGCGTAAAGAAATGAGCCGAACAAACTCACTGCTCGGGGCCCAAGACATCAGCGACGAAAGCGCAAGGAATAAATCTTCCGCGCGCTTTAAGAGACAAAAACTCGGGACCCCAAAAGCGTTCAAGGGATCCTTTATGTTGGCCCCCGTCATCTCCGTGCTTCGAGAACCCAAAGTAAAAAAGAAACAAAAAAAATAATGCCAGAAAAGAGTTGAGCGTTCGTTCAACCATCAACCACGAGTATTTTCGCGTGAAATCTCGTATAACGTATAGCGATTGAAGATTTAAATTAGAGACAGCGAAGGGAGATTTTGCGGCTCATCTATACTACCGACCGATATATACCACTATACTGTTATCGGGAAATACGTGTGATGGATCAACAAATTTAATGGTATATATACACATCGTTTAATTTTCATTTGAGCTGTCATCGATGTATGAGCTTTTTCACTGTATATTCACGACAATAATGATAACTCATAAAATTCTTAGTATAATGTATACTTTAAATCTAAATTATGAATGATTCTTGAGCAATTCCATATAACACAACCGATATATCAAATTCAAACAGAAAAATAAATCTCGATACATATACAAAGCTTCTTTATGATAAATGTATATCACCCAACACAATGACCATCCACATTTCTCAGCGATTCCTAATTGAAATCGTACGCTGGTCTCGCACAAATCATTAGTATGTGCGCGCGAGGTGAATCCGAGGCTATTCAAACTTATATCGCTCTTTGTGATATTTGGGTTCTTCTCGCGTTCGAATGAGCCGGGCGCTCGCACGAGAGTCGATTTGTCGCGTCTCGGTGAAATCTTCGCATAGCCTTTCGCTGATTTTTCATCCGGTGATCTTTCGCCGCGGCATTCATGGTATATATTATGTATACACCGAGGCGATTCTGCGGACCCACTTTATTCTTTTTTTTTCTTCTCTGCCTCTCGGGCATGAAAGAGAGAGGGAGAGGATTTATAGTCGTTGGTTCGGTACATGTGTTTTAGATTGTAGATTTCCGGTTCGATTGTGGATGTGATGAGGCTTTTACGGTTAATGATAATCGGAAAAGAATTTTTTTTGCATACTCTTATAAAACGGGTTTCGTCATCTCTCTGCCGCCGCGCGTCTGTATATATATATTCCTCATTTATCGCGCGGGGAGGGAAAGATTTTAGATGGTTATTTAAGAGTTTTGAAGAATCTCGCGTGTGCCTAGCGTATAGTCGCGTGACTCATTTCGTCGAGTTATTTGAAATATTTACGATCGCAGCAGCTTTCGCATTGAATGGACGTGAATCTCGTATATACCCATGTCAATTTCGGAGATAAGGCAATTTCATTGATAAAATAAAATTGTATACAAAAGCGCAATAAACGCAACTTCTTATTTACTAACACGGTTTAATCTTCAATTAAATACTGACTTTGAAACTTTCAAATTCACTCACGGTATATATAATTTACGATAAAAACGTTGTCTCGCATATAAGGAAAATATTTATAAAAATCTGCTTCCAATAGCACTGCTCTTCAATAAACCCAGTGAAAAAGTAACTTATCAACAGTCCTTCGTATCGCAACGAGCAAAAAGAAAACGAAAAAAAAAGGAGCACAGTCAAGAAATTAAGCTATATCCCGTGCAGCTCGACATATACATATATATACAGCGCAAGGTGCTCTACAACGTGTGAAAGGTGCATCAAGCTGTGTGTGTAGGTATACAGGTATACAGTGGGTTCCGTGGCAAGGTCTTCGACCCGAGATCGACTGCAGCACGCATGCGGCGAGAGGCAATTACATCGAGCGACCCGTCCTCCTCCTGCACACACACACACACAGATATGCACGACGAACACACGCGGCGAGGAAAGATACCGCGCAGCGTGTCTGTTTCTCTCTCGTGCCGCGCGCGCGCGGTTGATTCAGCCCTCTGTGGCTGTGTGCACTGCTCAGCATATATATAGGAATCGGCGATCTGGCGGTCTGTGTAACGCAATCTCCGCCGATCTAGTGGAGGAGTTCGGAGTGACGTCGAGCTCGACTACCGTTGACGCCTGTTGATCAGAAGCTAAGAGGATTTTTCGTAATTAGGGAGGTTTTACTCTCGATCCGCGCGAACGTTTTGCGATGCGGGAGACTGATACAAAGAGAGAGAGAGAGAGAGAGAGAGAGAGAGAGAGCTGAGTGGATGGATGGAGCGAGATGATCCTTGAAGGTTGAATTGTCGAACGTTTATCACAGTTTAATCAATAACGATTTTGAGAATTTAAATATGTGAGTGCAGTACTTGTAATTTGAATCAAGATCATTGAAGTAAGGTTGTACATAACTTTTAAATTTGTGAAAAGTACTTCGAGTACTTATATCATAATTTTTTAATGAAAATTATAGTCCAAACCATTGTACGCAACATTGTTCAACACTATTTCGATGTATATAGTTTCGAAACACTCGCAATACTGTATAAAAATTCTAAATAAAGAAAATGGAAACAAGGAAGGTAGCGCAGTAAGCGAACAGGAAGAAGGAGAGAAGAAGCGATGAAATAGAAGGAAAAGAAGAAGCCGAAGCGAAGGGCTCAGCTGCAGCAGCAGTAACAGCAGCAGCTCGGCCGACAAAGCGGGACGGTTTTCTTATAGCCATCGGTGCGAGCGAACGAGAGAAAGAGAGAGAGAGACGGTCTGAGCCGATCTTCTCCTAGCTCGGTCCGTCGACCGCGCGCTTATACCCAAGAAAGAGCGAAAGAGAGAGAGAGAGAGATGCACGAAAGGAGAGAAGGAAGCTGAGAGCAAAGCTATTCAAGCGCAGCCTCCTCCAGACACGCTAATATTCCCTGGCTGGCGCGTGCGCATATATGCATCGTCGGCTTTAGGAATATTGCATATAGGCGTCGCGTCGTTTGGCCGCCGCATGCACCAGACACTTTTATTTTAGATTCGATCTTTCGGAGTGCAACCTCTCGATATCTGTCTCGTTATGGCGCGTGGAGCATGCGCGAGCTTTATCGGCTTATATCAAGGGGATATATACGTTTATATAAAAGAGCGGAGCTCCACGCGTCGCGGGCATTTGTCTTTGGGGCGAGGGGAAGCCGTTGCAACGGTCTGAGTGGAAAAACGTGCAGCTTCTTCGAAAATTCGAGACGAGAGAAAAAGCTGGTGCAGGTGACGAGCGCGCCTCGATTTTACACAGTCGAAGTGTTTTCTAGTGGCCGGGCGGCACACGTTTTTCTATATGTAAAGACGAGATTTTCGTGCGTTTATAATATACCCGTGATGAAGTGGAAACAGTGGGGAAAGTTTTTAGGTTTTTTTGGTTGGTTGGTTTAGAGAGTAAAGCTGCGGATCTTGACACTTTGTAGAGAGAGAGAGTGAATTTATGAAGTGTCAACCTGACGGGGCATCCCTGTGATCCAAAAATAAACGTATAGTTCGAGTATTTGGTTTTTCTCTTAAGCTGCAACGCGCGCGCGTCTGCGGACATGTAACGCCACCGGGAGCTTATTAGAATGATTGATTTGATCCGGGGATGGAGGATGCGGATTTTAATGAGCTTTTCAAAAATAGTTCTCATTCGTCTGGATTCCTTAAGATTTTGAAATATTTACACCCAGCTTATGTTATTATACAATTTTAGAAAACTCATCCTCTTCAGACACGGTATATATAGCGCAATAAACGCGAAGCAAACAAGTAAGCATAGTGTCCAAGATTAAAATCATTATGTTTGCACTATTCAGAATTACGGCCCACACCAAATGATCGACGCTCAATAAAACAAAAAATCGTCGAGAGAGAAAAAAAGTGAAACTCCCATAACAACAACAGCAGGTTCTATATAGGACGCCACTACTTTCTTGCGCGCAGGTAGATTCTCGAGCAACAACAGCAGCAGCAGCAACGGTAACACCAGCCGAGAGAGAGAGAGAGAAGAGAGCCAGAGGCGCCATATCGAGAGAAAGATACGGATGGTCTTTGAGATCCAGGGTCTGTAGAGCTGCGAGAGGAAAATATGAAAGAATGCCAAAAATACCGCTCGCCCAGCGGGATCTCCAAGTCGAAGAGAGGCAGGGCAGGGCACCGTGTATATGTGTATATATACAGGCTCGGCGCGTCCGTTCGGTTTTCATCGAGCGCGAGAACAATGGGGTTTTAATGAAGGGCCTCTCTCTCGGCGGACCGCGTGCATACAAGCCAGAGAGAGAGGCTTGCGCGCATCGTCGAAATGTCCCGAGGGGCCCAGAACCCGATAGCTTCTCTTTCTCTTCTCCACACACACACACACACACACACACACACACACAGATACTCATATACATATATATATATATATATACACTGCACGCATCGAAAAACAAGCTCATCGCGTGAACGCGTTAGCTCTTTCTCTTGCTTTATGCAATCGCCCCCCTGTATATGTATATAGCTGTACCCCACAAGAGTATACGCGGACACGGACTTTGTTCTGCTTCTTTTTCCATCGCTTTGGTGAATTCTTCGCTCAATGGTAAACACACATACTATACATAATATATAAGTAATGAAATATATAAATAGGACGAGCGTGTGCGATCGAAATGAAAGTCTCGAGCTCCTATTTATTACTGAATAGCTCGCGAAACATCTTTTGCTATTATATACTCGTACAATGATTTTGTGAAAGTATATAATCGAGATGTCGATCGCGGGCAAAAAGTCTATATATAGAATGCCAGTATATATACATAGAGATGCACTTCGGAGAATGCGCCAGGCAGATTAAAAATTCGCCGCATTAACGGAAAGTATGTATAAGAATGTCCGCTCGCGCGGAATCCGAGAATCGAGAGAACGCGCGATATTAAACTAATTATCCGTATAGGTACACACACGGCAGACTCGCGGCTATCTCGTCCTCCCCCCGTCGGCGCAAAACATCCGCGCGCCTTTTTCCCCCGCGCACAGCCGCGTCCCTTTCCATCCGCGTTCGGCCGCCACGTTCCACCTTCAATCTCTCTCTCTCTCTCTCTCTCTCTCTCTCTCTCTCTCTCTCTCTCTCTCTCTTCCTCTAAACCTTCACCTTCTTCCTTTTCTCTTGCACGTATATATATACACGTTCTCTCCGGGCGGCAGTCTTCCGCCTCGCGGCCTCTTGCACCAATGCGCAGAATGCGAATGTGTATACGGCGCCGTGTTTTCTCCGGTGCAGCCGCATCAGCTTCGCATAGCAGAGAGGCCATCGAGGAGTGTGTGTGTGGATATACGCGTTGCCGTTTATAGCAGTGGCGGCGGCGGTGGTGCAGCTCTCTGCAGCCTCCCAAGGAGGAAAATACGACGAGATGGAGATGGGGATATATAGCGCGAGAGAACTGCAAGTTTCTCTATGTGTGTGTGTATGTGAGCTATGCGCGATGTGCGCGCGTCGTGAAAGCGAAAATGCGCGAGAGTTCCAACCCGATAATTGTGTGTATATATATATATATATATATAGTCGCCTGTAAAGATGGAATAATTATCTTATGCACTTATGGGGGGTGAGATGCGCTGTGAGAAAGTTCGAGATGTGGGTTGATGTTGTACGCGCGGGGATGCGTCGGTTAATGGTTTCATTATGGCTCGATCGATAGCGATGTCTGCTCAGGTATACTTTGATTGGCCTGGGATTCCTTTCGTTTAGTGCCATTGCTTTTGGAGTACTTAAAATTGCTTCAATGGCGCGTGGTTATCTCGGTTACTAATGAGTTTACTGATTATTTATAGATTTGTACAAATGTGCAATTGAATAATGTGTAATATTGGAAATATGTGTATTTTGATCAATTTTGATGCGCACAATCTTAACGAAATAAGTATAGTTTGTCATTGACAAATTATAATGCACACACAAAACTCGTATACACGTGCGGTAAAGGTTCGTCCAACAACTTCATACAGTCGGACTTAAATGCAGAATACAAATATACGCATAAGGCTCGACTTGTGAACTCACACAAAGATAAGGGAAAGACCATTCGGCTGCTTTATACCTGCTCGCACACGACACGAGGACGCGCGACATCCTCCGGCGAAGAACAAATCCAATCTCCGAGAATATACAAGTTGCCAGGCATGGCAGAAACGAACGATTGATATAACCGCGTGCACATACGCATAGGGGACACAGAGTCTGACCGCATATAAATATGTGCTCTATTGACTTTTTCCAGCTTTCGCGCGCGAGCCTATACACATGCGGAGAACGGAAAGAGGAACCATAAAACCCATTGCGGCTTTTTCTTGCAGCTCGAGGGATATAACTATATATACACACTAACGGCCAGTGTGTTTATATATATAAGCGTATATAGAAGGGACGGAAAGAATCCGTCGAACTTTCGGATGACGTTATGAGTCTTTAAAGAAACACGATACTTTCTTCGGGCGGACGATGAGCTGCTGCTCTTCTTGCCTACTCTCTGCTTTCTTCCGAGGGCGGAGAATTTGCTCTTGTACAAAGCATGCAGCACTGCACTAGAGCTTTGTTTTCGCCGATGTATGTTTTCTGTTTGCGGATCGGTATAGGGACCCGAGTGTACTTATATAGACAGTGTTTGTGGAGCTGCGGAGAGAGGATGGGTTATTTGAGCCGATTGGTATTTTTTTCCGGTATGTATACCGCAATAAGTTGGGATGAAGCTCGTGAAAAATGTTGCGAGGGATTATCTATCGAGCGAGAGTGTGGCAGGGTCCATGCATTGGCTTGCGATAGAAAGAAAATCGCTACTTGTATATATGCGCACTCGAAAAGGTGGAAAACCACCTATACATAATCAATGAGAAAAGTACAAAAAAAAAAAACAAAAAAAACAACCACCCGCAGGCTTTTATCGACTCCTATCTCACACACTTAGCCCCTTGCGCCACACACACACATCTATACACGTGTATGTATACTGTGGCCGCTGTAGAGCAAAGAAATTCAGGTCCGCCAGCAGCATCTAGTCAGTATCTTAGGACTATCTGCGCACCTCTACAAATTGCCATTGCCCATTAAGAGGCGCTGGACCCCACGGCCGATAACCCTAATAGCGCTTATACACGATAAAACTAAATAAAACTCGGCTCTCGCTCTATAGCGCCAAATCCACCGTCGATTATCTACCTCCGCACCTTCTCCTTCTCTTCTGGATCCGCTCGACTTCTCGGAACAGGAGAAAAACAGAGAGAGAGATAGAGACGAAGGAGAAGAAGAAGGTCCAGAAAGAGAGAAGAGAGGAAAAAGGAAGAATGAAGAAGGAGAAGGTTTAGTCCTCTCTCTCTCTCTCTCTCTCTCTCTCTCTTGGCGTATCGCCGACGCCGATACTCTTATATGAGCTGCTGCTGCTGCTGCTTCCTTTCGCGAGGCGCAAAAAATAAAGGAGCGCCTCGGACCGACAAAACGCGATATCCGTCGGCGCAGCGAGAGCCACCAGAACTGTCAATAAAGGATCGCCCATGGTGGCAAAGCCGTTCGAGCTCGCTCGGCAAAAAGTCACTGCGGTTTTTCGTCATTTTCTTCTTGCGATTTTCTTTTTCTGTTTTTTTTTTTTATTCTATTTAGCTTTTTGAGTGTATATATGAATGAATGAAAGAATGAAGCGGGGAAAGGTTTTGTTCTGTCGGTGGTTGAACTGACACTTTAGCACTGCGGATCGTCTTGGGTCAATTATTATCAATGTTATTTGCAGTGAATGTGTACTCGTGACTTACGTATTACGGATTCTGTCGTATTATATAATGTACCCTGCACTGTATTGCTTACCTGAAACATAAAGAAAATAAAAGTCATTAATATATGTTTGAAAGATATTGCATTATTATGTGTATATGCATAAATTTATAGAGATCATTCGTACGTCAACAAACAGGAATTAGATTTAAGATTATAGTCAATTTCATTAATCTACAGATGAAATCAGTAACTCAAATTGTTTTGTGTACTCGTAACGAAACATTTCGTAATTTTGGGACATGATCACCAAAAGTAATAAATATGTTTATATAAAAAATTCCATCGTGTACGTTCAAATATTGTAAAAGGAATTTTATCAAATCCGACATTATTTAAAGAAATGAACGTCTCGAGTTTTGTGTATAATTAAGCAAAAATATAAGCCGCAGAGAGACTAGTGGGTAAAGCGCACGAGCAGAGAGAGAGAGAGAGAGAGAGAGAGGGAGAGAGAGACAGGGAAGAGAAGGAGGAAAGCGAGATAACGTCAAGTCCTACACGGAGGAGCGCTCTGTCGAATTTTTATGCCGACAGACTTCTAAGAAGCCTGTCCGAGAGAGTCAATGCGTACTTATGTGCGCGGATGTCGGCCGATTGTGTGTCTCTCCCCCCACGTGCGTCTCTCTCTCTCTCTCTCTCTCTTTCGTATATATACAAGCACATGTGCATAACGAAAGGGAAATAGAGAGAGAGAGAGAGAGAGAGAAAGAGAAAAAAGGTACAATGCAAGCAAAGGGATCCATTGGCCTCGTACGCTGTATATATATATATGTAAAGTGTATGAAAAAAAAATGACAGACGTGGGTCAGTTGATGTTACACGAACGACGAGACATCGAAGGACGGCTAGGTGGTTCGGTTCGAAAATCTTTTTCGAACATATTGTATACACATATTCCCCGATTCAGAATTTTATTTGATTCAATGCTTATACGATCTCGCGAGAATCTCGCCATTATAATTCTGCACACTTGCACGCGGAAGCGGTCGTATCGGCCTCTAATAATCAATCGATCTTAACTTTATAAGGACGCTGCCAAAAAGCTAAATTACATATATATATAGATATACGTATACGCAGTGAACGAAAGGTTGCAGGCGTCTAAAAGGTTCCGTTATGCAACACGCTCCGCTCTCGAGGATGCATAATATATAAGTATGGAAAGAAGCGCGCAGGATTGGAAAGGCGCCGCGCGCCGCGCACCGGAGAATACATAGAATCTCCCCGTCATGAGAGGAAGCGAATCGAATGAGACGTACGATAATATAAACGCAACTATATATATATTAGGTGTACAACTTTGCTATATATATA